>BOPN01000070.1:60000-65000 GCA_017312705.2 Penaeus japonicus
TGTGGGGAAAAACAAGCAGGAGACCAGCTGATTCTTTATCCCATGCTTCGATAGGTTACAAGGAGATTGGGGTAGATTGGTTTGGTAAACAGAATCTTGTTTTTTATTTACTTTTTTTCCTTATATGTTATTCTACTACATCAAAAGTGGAAAATCGAATATTCCACACACGGTCACACACACACACACACACACACACACACACACACACGAACACACACACCAACCACGCCACCCCCCCCCCTCCCTACCAAACCCCACCCCCCGATACACAACCCAGCACGCAGACGAAATAATCCCACGAGTCACTCATTCCACCATCAATCACGCAATCCATTATCCTCGTTCAATCACGCCCACGCCCATCGCACACTTGTCAGCGGCCAACACGGGCGTGAGCTCTCCTCATCCCGAGCCGCGGTTCATCAGTAGTTACGGCTCATCTCCTGCCTCTCGTTGGGGCGCCCCTGTCATCGCTCTCGTAGGAGATGAAGTGTGGGTTCTCCCAGCATCAGAAGAAGGAGGGGGGTCGGGGGCGGAGAGGACGATGCCGGGGAGGATGCCGAGGTGGAGGGGGAGGTAGATGCCGAGGAGAATGCCGAGGATGATGCCGAGGAGGAGGGGGGGGGGGAGGCAGGCGGAGGCGGATGAAGGTGGAGGTGGGGAGGAGGAGGCGAAACAAGAAGAGGTGTTGGAGATGGTAAAGGAGGGAGAGGAGGAAGAAGAGGTGGTGGAGGAAGAGGTGTAGGAGATGGTACAGGAGGAGAAGGAGGAGGAGGAGTAGGAGATGGAGGAGGAGGAGGGGGAGGAGGAAGAAGAGAAGAAGAAGAAGGAGGTGGAAAAGGATCGTTCGATTATGTTCCTATTATGTCAGTATGGACAAATGTTATTTCCTTTAAATGTATCTGCCTTTGTTTATTCTTATATATATATACATACATCCTGTAGTTATATAGTTATAAATTACTTTTATAGACAAACACACACACACACACACAGGGTCAAACGGACCTGTCAATTTGAATCATCGTTCCTCGTTGGATCGCTCAAAGATAGCAAACATTATGTTTATAACGGAAGGCAAATCGCACCAGCAAACAGTCCAAACAAACACACCCAACACTAAAAACACAGAAGCCAAGCAAAAGAAGCCGGGCGAGGAAGTAAACAAACAAACAAGGGGTCAGAATCTCCCGCCCCATTCCGGATCGCTTCCGCAGGATGTCCCAACACAGGCTCGCTTTTGTTACTTATCTTAATTCCTATTTATCAAGTCCTTTACCCCTCCCCTCTTCCTCCCCCCATCATAACAACCCCGTCCCTCCCCCCCCTAGCCTCACCCCCTCGATCCCCCTCGAGTCCTTCTCTCCCCTTTGTTAGCGGCCGAAAGGACTCCGCTAATGCATTCTCCCGAGCGGCCGAGACACAATGCTCCTACAACAGCAGGAAAATGTTACCTGACTCGCTGACTCGCTCGGGAAATGCTACTTATTGTCCTCAGATTTTCCGTCCTTCCCCCTCTCCTCCTCCTCCCCCCCATCTCCCCCTTCCTCCTCCTCCTCCTCATCTCCCCCTCTCCTCCTCCTCCCATCTCCCCCTATCCTCCTCCTTCCCATCTCCCCCTCTCCTCCACGCCCTCTCACTCCTAATATTCCCTATTACGTCTTCCTCATCCTCCCGAAATATTCTCTTTTCAAATTATGGTTTGGTTATGTTTATTATTCATTTGGTTATGTTATTATTTATTCATATATCTATCAATTTATCGATCTACTTTATTATCTATCTATCTACTTTATTTATCTATTTCACTATTTCCCCGTCTCTTTTCTTCCGTACTGTTACCGGATAGCCTTCGCCGTTTTGGATTTCCAATATCCTACTGTCACTTCTTTATTTCCTTCTTCCTCTTTCCCCATTTCTGCTAAGGACAAATAAATGTAAAATATTTAAAAGTTTATCCGTATATTATCATTATGTTTTTTTGTTTGTTTGTTTTCCTCCAATTCCTTCAAAGTTCGTCTGAGGTTTTACAGGTGAACAAAGCAGCACCCGAGGGGCAGGAAGAAAGGCGAGGGGATCTGCCAAGACTCTTTTATATCTTTAAGATTTTTTTGTGTGAATGCGCGTTGGTGAGGACTGGTGCGAGAAGGGGTGGGCGTGTGTGTGTGTGAGAGAGAGAGAGAGAAAGGGAAAATGAGAGATAGATAGACAGATAGATAGATAGAGACTTTCTTTCCATCAATCCCTCTTACGCTCTTTTCCTTTATCCTCCCTCTTCCCTCTCTGATTCCCCTCCCTCCCTCCCTATCTGATTCCCCTCCTTCCTCTTTCCCTCCCCCCTCTTCCCTCATCCACTCACGCACTCATAGGGAGGCGGCCGCAAAATCAACAGCACAGTAACAGTGCCCCGAGGGTGTCGCTTGCACGACCTGGATTTAATGGTCGTCCTTAATAACGGTTGTTTAATGGACATTATTAGTAATATGCACCTCTGCTGCCCCTCTCGTTTGAACAGATGTGTGATAGGGAAAGGAAGGAGAGGAGCAGGAGGAGGAGGAGGAGGAGAGGAAGGGGCAGGAGGAGGGCGAGTAGGAGAAAGAAGAGGAGGACGAGGACGAAGAGAAGGGGAGGGTGAAGGGAATAGGGTAGATATGGGGAAAAGTGATGGAAGAGGGCAAAGGAGGAGGAGGAGAAGATGGAGGAAAAAGATGAAAAGAATATGGAGGAGGAGAAAAAGAAGGAAAAGAGAAGAAAATGAAGAAGAGAGTAAATAAAGGGAATAGGGGATACGAGAACACAACGGAAAGAAAAAAGGTAAAATTAAAAGAAATGAGAGAGAGAGAGAGAGAGAGAGAGAGAGAGAGAGAGAGAGAGAGAGAGAGAGAGAGAGAGAGAGAGAGAGAGAGAGAGAGAGAGAGAGAGAGAGAGAGAGAGAGAGAGAGAGAGAGAGAAATGAGAGAGAGGGAGCAAGAGAGAGAAAGAACAAGAGAGAGAGAGAAGAAGAGAGAGAGAGAACAAGAGAGAGAGAGAGAGAAATGAGAGAGAGGGAGCAAGAGAGAGAGAGAACAAGAGAGAGAGAGAAAGAGAGAGAGAGAGAGAGAGAGAGAGAGAGAGAGAGAGAGAGAGAGAGAGAGAGAGAGAGAGAGAGAGAGAGAGAGAGAGAGAGAGAGAGAGAGAGAGAGAGAGAGAGAGAGAGATTGAGAGAGAGAGAAAGAGAGAGAGAGAGAGAGAGAGAGAGAGAGAGAGAGAGAGAGAGAGAGAGAGAGAGAGAGAGAGAGAGAGAGAGAGAGAGAGAGAGAGAGAGAGAGAGAGAGAGAGAGAGAGAGAGAGAGAGAGAGAGCGAGAGAGAGCGAGAGAGCAAGAGAGAGAGAAAGAGCGAGCGAGCGAGAAAGCGAGAGAACAAGAGAGAGAGAGAGAACATGAGAGAGAGGGAGCAAGAGAGAGAGAACAAGAGAGAGAGAGAGAGAGAGAGAGAGAGAGAGAGAGAGAGAGAGAGAGAGAGAGAGAGAGAGAGAGAGAGAGAGAGAGAGAGAGAGAGAGAGAGAGAGAGAGAGAGAGAGAGAGAGAGAGAGAGAGAGAGAGAACAAGAGAGAGTAAGAGAGAGAGAGAACAAGAGAGGAAGAGAGGGAGCAAGAGAGAGACCGAGAGTGACGACCAGTGACCTCCTCTAGGCCTTTCAACATTGTTCAGCCGCCGTCAACAATTTACAACGTGCAAGCCAGCGCCAGGGCAAGGATGCTGAATCACCGGGCGTGAATAAGGGCGAGCGCTAAGCATGTTGCTAATGGCGCACGGACGACCTTAATGGCCGCTGCAATTGCAAAGAAGGGCGCTGCACGACCCGGATGTTGCGAATTATTTCTTCCTTCTTTATTTCCACTTTTTTTTTCTTCATGTATTATTGCTTCACTTATAATTCATGAAATAAAATCATTGATTATGAAAGTAGCATTGGTTATAGGACTAAGCCAGGCAAGAAAAATGTTGTAGTCATGATGATAATGGTGATAAGAATAACATCGTGATAATGACAATTCACATAAAACATCAATGAGATATTTTGAGAGAGAGAGAGAGAGAGAGAGAGAGAGAGAGAGAGAGAGAGAGAGAGAGAGAGAGAGAGAGAGAGAGAGAGAGAGAGAGAGAGAGAGAAAGTGAGAGAGCAAGAAACCGAGAGAGCTGGAGAGAAAGTGAGAGAAAGAGAGGAAAGAGACAGAAATACAAACAAGACAGACAGAGAGGAGCCAGAGAAAGAGAACCGGACAGAGCCAAAGCCGGAGACAGAGAGCGAGAGATTGCAGCGAAAGGGCAACAAGGAGCGCGAGACAAGGGGCGGGACAAAGCCATTCGAATCTGCTTAGTGAACAAGTTTCGTCCCCGGCCTTTCCCGGAGACGGCCATGGTCCCCGGTAAGAACGAGCGCATCTGCATAAAGATTGATCTGGCCATTTTCAGACCCCCCCCCCCCTCTCTCTCTCTCTCTCTCTCTCTCTCTCTCTCTCTCTCTCTCTCCCCTCTCTCTCTCTCTCTCTCTCTCTCTCTCTCTCTCTCTCTCTCTCTCTCTCTCTTTCCCCCTTCTCTCGATTTTGATTTCGTCGTTTCTATCTCTCTACTTCCCATCTCTCCCTCGCAAACAGTCTCTCCTTCTTCATCTTCTCTCTTTCTCATTCATCTGTCCTCCTTTCTCTTTCTCCCTCCCTCCGACCTCCTCTCTTCTCAATCTAGATTTTTAGCGTTGCCCCCCTACATAGTTTTGTTTCTGCTTACACAGATTATCCCCAAAGCATCTTCAAAATAGGCCTAACGTTGTAGAAAAAAAATCAAAATCTATGGAGGGCGTCTCAAAAACCTTTAAAAACTCTACCGTGTACCCACTAATGCCTGCCTAAAATTATTCAACAGTCCTAACATAAGAAATGAATTTTCTTCATCTGATTTCTTGAATGTGAACGGATGAAATGGAATTCAAATACATATATATATCTTTTTATTATTTC
>BOPN01000070.1:72500-75000 GCA_017312705.2 Penaeus japonicus
TGTTCTTGTTCCAATAATGAAGGAATTTGTTCCAAGACCAAGAAGAAGGAAAACACACATAGTCCAATAACCGTAAGGAAGAGGAATGATGTATACATTTCTCTCGCAGCAGGAGGCAGGCCGGAGGGAGGGCTTGGGGGAGAGGAGGGAGGGAGGGAGGGGGAGAGAGAGAGAAGGAAGGAGGGGATGAAGGAAGACAGCGAGAAAAATAGAATGGATAGCTATAAATAAATATACAGAGAGATGGAGAGAAAGAGAGAGAGAGAGAAAGAGAGAGAGCATGGTTATGGATGTCAATGTTGCCATCTGACTACCCCCTCCCCTCTTTTTTCAAGATCACGTGATTCAAGACTATATTGTGAAACTTTTCTCATTATGACTGCGATTCGGGATAGTCCCTCTGCAGTTACTTATCAACGCGGACATAAAACTAATCGTTTTTTCCAATAATTCGCTGAGAGAGAGAGAGAGAAAAAAAAAATCAAAATTTGATTATCGCAATCATGAACAGTAACGATTAAAAATGCCACTCTTCCCTCACTCTAAGCCCAAAAAATATTTCAAAAAAAAATAAAAAAATGGGGGTAAAAATCTCGCAAAGCAGCGATGATGATAAAGGGTAAAACCGATAATGAACTTCATCAATTCCACTGGTATACGTCCCCCACCCCACCCCACCCCCTTTCCTCCTCCCCTCCCTCTCTACTCCCCTACCTCTCGACCCATCCTCTTCTCTCTTAACTCTCTACCCCCCTCCCCCTTTCTTCTTCTACCCCTCTACCCTTTCCTCTCTTCCCCTTCCCCCTAACCACCTTCCTCCTCCTCTATCCCTCTATTCTCGATATTTCTAATTATTCAAAGCAATAAACACGACATTTTCCATGTAGAATTTCGTATTGTCAGAGCGAGTGGAATATAAAAAATGAAGCCCCTCTCTTTCTCTCTGCTTTTTTTTTTCTTTTTCTTTTTTTTAATCATATCCTGCTCGGTGAAGCGTTCACTCTGTATGTACCGTTTTTTCCTTTTTTTGCTATGGTACAGAATGCATTTTTTTATTTTTTTTATTTGTATTTTCACAAAGATTTATCAGTGTAGGGAGAGACACCCAAGAGCACATATGCAGATACAAAGACACACCAACACACAATAAGACAAACACGTACACACACACACACACACACTAAGACATATACACAGACATACAAAACACAAACTTACCCATCTCTAGATAAAAGCAGAAAGAAAGAATATTTACGAGAAAAAAAAACAAAAAAACAATCAAACAAAAAAACAACAACACAAAAGGAAACATAAAATCCGAGCATCATCCTCCCCAGAAAATTCTCGAAGCATCAACAGCATCCCGAATTTCGGCTCTGCGCTTTGATGATTTTCCGGAACTGATATAGATATATATATACACATCCGCCGTCAAAAGCTCTCCGGACAGACAAGCGGTATACACATTTTTTTCCCAAGAATATTTTCACGGTTAATTGAATTCTCTAATTGGCCGAGCTTTGTCCCCTGCTCAGCACAGTATGATAACACGGATAGCATAAATTGTCCCTTGCAAGGCAACGACGCGACGCAACAACGGCTTAGGCTTGCCGCTGCATTATGCTCTGGCCGTGTATGCTGAAGAAGGTATCTTGCATGCGAGACTTAAACGCTTTTGCTTTGGGAGATCATGTCTGGGAAACTGCGTGTTCAGTATGTACATACATGTAGATGTATATGTATATTTATGTATATGTAAATACACTTATATGTATATGTATGTATGTATTTGTGTGTGTGTATGTGTGTTTGTATGTGTGTTTATGTGTGTGTTTATGTATGTATATGTATGTATGTATGTATGTATGTATGTATGTATGTATGCACGTATGTATGTATGTATGTATGTATGTATGTGTGTATGCACGTATGTATGTATATATGTATGTATGTATGTATGTATGCATGTATGTGTATATATGTGTGTGTGTGTGTGTGTGTGTGTGTGTGTGTGTGTGTGTGTGTGTGTGTGTGTGTGTGTGTGTGTGTGTGTGTGTGTGTGTGTGTGTGTGTGTGTGTGTGTGTGTGTGTGTGTGTGTGTGTGTGTGTGTGTGTGTGTGTGTGTGAGTGTGTGTGTGTGCGTGTGTGTGCGTGTATGTATGTATGTATGTATGTATATATATATATATATATACATACATATATATATATATATATATATATATATATATATATATATATATATATATATATATATATATATATATACATACATACACACATTATATTCGCTCTCTTACACAGACCTACACCTACACAGCCGGATTGACAGATCGCTTCCACTCTCCATATGTAAGCAAGCAATTTCCTCTGACGGAAATGCCATGCGGAAATATTGTCTACTACTGCGTGTATTCCCTATCGCTTTTCTTTGGTCTAAACTAACAGGCTGTGCGCGTGAACACACATGACCGCAGACATTAGTCCACATGATTAAATA
>BOPN01000070.1:80000-105000 GCA_017312705.2 Penaeus japonicus
GAATCAAATCCGTTCCGAGTCACTTGACCTTGCATATGGCAGAGTGTCTTAAAGTTCACGTTCCCTTCTGCATGATCCTGATTCCAGAAAACATGGCTCACCAAACCTTCTTTGTCAATCGGTACATCCACAAACACACACACACACACACACACACACACACACACACACACACACACACACACACACACACACACACACACACACACACACACACACACACCCGCACAGCCAGACACACGTCCCCGGTTGTCATGAGATGATCAGCTCTATATTCGTCGTGACTGTTGCATGCACACGGGACATTCTGGCAGACACACCGTGCATTCGAATGCGAACTGGCTCGGCTCTCGGAAGGGTTGCAGTCAGAAATAAACCTGTTGGAGTCCGGGCTACAGCAAGGTGCCTTCATACACGTCAAATATCGTAGTATATATATTGCAAGGCCGAACTCCTCTCTATAAGGGACCGCTGGATACGGCGGCCCTATGCAAATACGGAATGAAGATCATATGCAAAGTGAATTGGCACGTGTACTATATACGGGTCTGCGGGGAGTAGAGGTTTGATACCAGTATATATAACGCAGTTCCATTATATATATGTTGAGGGTATCACATGTTCCTGTAGTAAGGGATAGTCCTGAACAGCAGATTAGAGGAGATAACAAACTTCAATGCTGTGACAGGTGGAGGATTTACCAAATCCAACTTGAAGTTAAACTATAATAATTGAGAACGAGGGATATAGAGAGGCAGAAAGAGAGGGAAACACAGGAAGATAAAGGGAGAGAGAGAGAGAGAGAGAGAGAGAGAGAGAGAGAGAGAGAGAGAGAGAGAGAGAGAGAGAGAGAGAGACAGAGAGAGAGAGAGAGAGAGAGAGAGAGAGAGAGAGTTAGAGAGAGAGAGAGAGAGAGAGAGAGAGAGAAAGAGAGAGAGAGAAAGCAAGAAATAAAATCAGGAAAAAAACAGAAGAAAAGAAAAACAACAAAATACAACAACCACCTCACATCTTCCCAAACCCTCAAGCCTAGTCTCATCTCCCTCACTCCTACCCCCTCCCCTTACCCCTATGCCAACCCCTTCCCCAACCCCTCCAGAGAAGCGATCGGCCGTTTGGAAATCTGTTTTCCAAATTGAAGAAAATCAACAGACAAATGAACGGGGAAGCACAAGTCCCCTGGACGGCGCCCTCCCTCGCCTTGCCCTCCGCGTGGAATTGAGAGATTAAATGATCGTGCGAGCGAATGATTGATGCAATGAAACTGAATGAGGAAAAAGTAAATGAAATGAATAATGAAAAGAGTTTAACAAAAAACTAAAAATAATGTCAGAGGGATTCTTATTTTACTTTGTGCTTCTTGGCATTTTCTATTTTTTAGTTAAATGTTATTGTTATGATCATCATTACTATTATCATTATCATCATCATTGGTATAATCATTTTCTATTATTAGTTACATCATTAATGTTATCATCATCATTATTGTTACTATCATTATCATCACTATCATGGTTAAAAATAACAAGTGTTATCCTCCCCCCCCCCACACACACATCTATACAAATATTCATCCTTTTCCAGCGGCTCGGCGTGACAGGAGGGTCTGCAAGTTTATTTCATTGCATCCTAACGTGCAACATTTATTCACGCTAGGCACGGCGAACTCCCGCCGTGTTGTGATACGAAACTTGCAAATAACAATACTTAGTTTCTTTGCTTATCGAACTTCCTTTGTTTTATCTTGGTTTACTTTCTTCTCCTGATGCGAAAAGTTTACTTGTTCTAAAGCTAAGACAAGACTGTGGCAGACTTTGAAGGTCAGAGATACTTGGAGAATGTGTTCGGGAAAAGTGCTGAGCGAGGTACTTATAGGTAGTCCTAAATTGCTATGTGTTCTTTATGTATGCTAGTATTAGCCCTAAGAGATGCCGTTCCAGAGAGAGAATTGGCCATTTAGAAAACCTTTGGCCCTCTCTTCCCATTTATCCCTCCCTTCCTCTCTCTCTCTCTCTCTCTCTCTCTCTCTCTCTCTCTCTCTCTCTCTCTCTCTCTCTCTCTTTCTTTCTCTTTCTCTCTCTCTCTCACTCTTTTTCTCACTCCCTTCCCCCTTTTTCCCTTCCTCTCCTCAGTCCCCCTAATCCTCACTAAAGTATTCACACGTCGAAATTTACCGCACTTCCCCACCTGTTATTGCGTCTTATCCCTTGTCAGACGTGCGCTCTAAGCGGAGACGGCGGTGTCGGCGGCGGTGGCGGCAGGAACACGGCTTCACACCTACTACACATGGCTGCGGTTGGCGACTCGATCTTGAGAGCCTCGGGTATTGCAGCTTCCACTGCAGATTCTATCCTTTACAGTGATGCAATATCTACCGAGACTAAGATCTACCTTGGTCTATTATAAGTCGCAGCATCCATTATATGGCACACTTGCCTCACGCCCTCCATTTCCCCCGCTCGCTCATCTCCATCCCACTTAGAGGGATGATAACCAGACGGCGTAAGAGAGAGAGAGAGAGAGAGAGAGAGAGAGAGAGAGAGAGAGAGAGAGAGAGAGAGAGAGAGAGAGAGAGAGAGAGAGAGAGAATCAACATTCTCTCTTAGCAAGCTTTTGTTTACCCATGAGCAACAGTGCCTTAGGAACCCTTAAAAGAGTCTGTGAGAGAGAGAGAGAGAGAGAGAGAGAGAGAGAGAGAGAGAGAGAGAGAGAGAGAGAGAGAGAGAGAGAGAGAGAGAGAGAAGCGAAGTGGAATCAAAGTGAGACTTAGGGCTGAAATTCTACACAGGTGTCAACCCACCCTCGTACACAGCATCCCCACGGGATAGATCTATAAGAACCAATCTTACTCCAGCCTCCGAAGCGGGATGCAACGCACCTCACACACCGGCGAGGATTAGGCACGTTTCCCCGTGTAATATTTAGACCGATTTCCATCAACATCTGTTAAATATCCCATTCCTCTTCGTGTCTGAACTTCAATAAATGCCAAGCTGCAACCCAAATACAGAGCTTGTTAAATGCAATGTATCCTCTAGCAACATCGAATGCACGTATGTACAGTGCGCTTTAATTTCTCTGAATAACGGTATTGGAGATGGAAAAAAAGGAGGAAAATAAAGGAAACATCAACATAATAACAAAGATGATAATGATAATAATAATAACAGTAATGATAATGATAATACTAATCATAATAATAATGATAATAAGAATTATTATAAAATCATGATAATAATAACAATAACAATAACAACAACAATAATAATAATAAGGATAATAATAATAATAATGATAACAAACATAATATAAAATAATGATAAAAAAATCATAATGAGTATAACAATTATAACAATAACAACGATAATGACAATAATTTTGATAACAACAATAAAAGATAAATAAATAATACATGAATTAGTCAACAAAACAAAACAAAACAAAAAAGCGAGAGAAAAACAAGATATAAAAATCTTCATTCAGACTCCTTTGAATGATCAGTGTGCAGAATATTGCAACAATTTATTTTATAACCTGTATTCAAAATTGCATCGCCACAGGTATTCGCAAAGGCTTTTTGGTCTGAACTAACAGGCTGTGCGCGTGAACACACATGACCGCAGACATTAGTCCACATGATTAAATACACACAAAGAACGGCCACACAGACATACATGTACGTACACAGACAGCCAGACAGATGCACATAGGGATGAATATCTCATTCGTACATGTTTACAATCCAAAACATTTGACTTTAAATGAATATTCTGTTTACATCAAAAGACGTACAATAGTTGCCAGTTTACGCTTAGCCGGTTGTCAAAATTTCTTTCTGCGTCGATATGACAGGTCATGTATGAATGCACGGTGAAGCGCTTAATTTCGTATGTACAGCTCTAGGGAATATGTAAATTTTCTTAACAATATGCATGTTTCATGATACAAAAAAAAGAACCATGGCCGTTGCGATGCCTTAAACTAGGGCGGCAATGACCCTCCAATAATGAATGTGTAAGTAAAAAAAATATATACACACACAATCCTGGTCTGGACAGTCTGTTTTGCATACCATTACCTGCACATGGCTGCATAACCTTATTTTCGAAGTGTATTTTCGTCCTTTAATAGAGAGAGAGAGAGAGAGAGAGAGAGAGAAAGAGAGAGAGAGAGAGAGAGAGAGAGGGAGAGAGAGAGAGAGAGAGAGAAAAGAAAGGGAAAACGATTGAAGGAATCGATGTGAAAGAAAACAAAGAACGAAAAAGACAGAAAAAAAACAAAAGGATAGAAAGAACATGGGGAACGAGAGATGGAAAAAATAGAGAAGAAATAAGACAGAGGCGTTCGCCTTAAGAAAATTCAGAAAAAAAGAAACAAAGGAAAAGAAAGAGAAGAAGAAAAGGGAGAAGAATAGAAAGAGAAACTGAGATGACAGTTATAGCAAGCGATAAAGATAGAAAGAGAAAGAGAGGGACGCTCGCGCGAAGGTGCCTAAGGAAAGCCATACGATACAGCTTTACAACACTCCAGAATAACTTCGCCGAGAGCTCCCTCTTCTTTCCCTCCCCCCCTGCCCCACTTCCCCTATCCCCTTACCACTCTACCCCCATACCCCATACCCCACAAACCCCTCACTCTCTCCCCCTTCTCCCCAACCCCACCCCCTGCACCCCTACAAAAAGGGAACTTCTCCGACGAGGCAACAACTTGGTCCAGAAGAACGCGGGTTGGGCGAAGGGCCAGGGAAGAAGCCTCGCTGGCCTGGATGAGAGACCCAGAGAGAGAGAGAGAGAGAGAGAAAGAGAGAGAGAGAGATGGGACCTCGTGTTACACCACAACAGGTTTCCGTGGCAGTAGATTTTCCAAGTATAATAACCCGCCAACGGAGGGCTTTATCAGGACGGCCTTGTGACGGCCTCATTATCCCTGCTTTTACTGGCGCTGTTTAGGCTAATGCTACTCCTACTGTTGCTTCGGATACAGCTGACTTTTTTCAAATGTATCTACTGGTGTGTAACTCGTTTTATGCACTCTATGTAAAATAATATTTTTTGTATCAATCTATCTACTCCCCTTCTTGTAAGTATACGTACAAACAGCCACGCACACCCGCTCACACATATGTTCGGGCCCTTATGTTATTGATTCCAAAACTCGGAATATTTCTCCCGAAGTCCCTCCCCCGGCGTGCTTCGGAATGAAAAATTGAGATATTATAATCTCTGAGCTTTTATCCACAGCGGTGTTAAGCTTCGTGGCGCTAAGGAACGGCGCTCTTATAAGTTTGTGTAATCTTGTCATGCAGAGAACGCTGGGTCAAAGTCGCTTGTCAGTTATTTATCTATCTACCTATCTATTCATTTATCTAACTCTCTCTCTCTCTCTCTCTCTCTCTCTCTCTTTCTGATACATACATAATAAATAATCTTGGCACAAACATTTCGAATATATCTTCCTTCCATGGGAGCTAGGGGTGAGCAGGGGAAAGGGTGGACAAAGAGAGAGAAAAAGCGTTAATAGAGAAAAGAATACCTAAAACTTTCAACAGTAAGTTTCGTCCTAACCGAATTATCAGGCCATATATCCGAAGACTTTACTGTACGACAACATCCAAGGCCAAGACCGCTGCCAGAAGTACGATAATGCCATAATTCAGACAGCCAAAACAACTGCCAAACTCCGTACGTCTTGCAAACGTTGCTAATTAATCACAGAAGAAATAAAGACAATGGACTGAGCAATTAAGCCACTTCTCAGGAGCTTTTTTCATGCTGCGAGAAACACGAGAAAAACATGTTTACAAAATGTGATGGGCGAGAAAAAAAAAGGAAGAGCAAACTCAGACCGAAATTTATTGCACATTGGATTCAGCCGCTCACATATATGAATTATACCGAAACTTGTACCACATTAACGGACTATTTAACAACAAAGAATATGCTAAAAAAATATATAAAAAACAATAACATCAATTACACCCATAAAGTTAACACAGAAGAGAAAAATGCCGAAACGAAAAGAAACAAAATACAATGAGGATAATTTCGTTACTCCGGCCACTCATAGATAAATTTTCTTAGGGTTTCCAACGACTATTAAAGGAGACCTCGTCGGAAGGGCTATTCCCACAGAGCCATAACAGGGAGGGCCGATAATGCCTTTGAGGTTTGATCAGAACACACTGAGCACACACGCCCGCAATACGCCCATCTCCTGAGCCCCGCCGGCGCGATAGAGGAATGACTGCAATAACTCTACGTTCTCCCAACCCACATTTGAGTACGTGTATGCGTTTGACAGCCAGAGGGTAAAAGGGAGAGGGGATAGCCGGGAGAAAGAAAGAGTAAGAGAGAGGAGGAAAATGATAGAGAGAGTAAGAGAGCGAGAGAAAGAGGTAGGTAGATAGACAGAGAGAGAAAGAAAGAGAGAGAGAGAGAGAGAGAGAGAGAGAGAGAGAGAGAGAGAGAGAGAGAGAGAGAGAGAGAGAGAGAGAGAGAGAGAGAGAGAGAGAGAGAGAGAGAGACAGAGAGAGAGAGAGAGAGAGAGAGAGAGAGAGAGAGAGAGAGAGAGAGAGAGAGAGATAGCGAGGGAGAGAGAGAGAGAGAGAGAGAGAGAGAGAGAGAGAGAGAGAGAGAGAGAGAGAGAGAGAGAGAGAGAGAGAGAGAGAGAGAGAGAGAGAGAGAATAAGAAAGCGAGGGAGAGAGACAGACAGACAGAGAGAGAGAGAGAGAGAGAGATAAAGACTAATAGTCCCAAAGCGAAAGGGGGCGAGGGAAAAGAGCCGAGGAGTGAAACTCAAGGAACGAAAGTCAAGGGGAAAGAAGTACAGAGACAAATCACGAGGGACAGAACAGTTCAAAACAAAAATAACGAAGGATGGAAACGGTAAGAGAAAGAGGGATGACCCAAGCGTAGCCAATTAAAGAGACACACAAAAAAGGAAACTTCATGAAACAAAAGGTAAACCGGAGAAAGACACGGAGAAATGGAGGGACTTGGGGAGATGAGAAATATAAGGGGAAAAGAGGGACATGAAAGGAGGGATAATGAAAAAAAATAGAGAGAAAGAAATGAAAGACAAAGTAAAGGGAGCGAGGTTGAGATGAGCAATTAGAGATTGATCGGTAGATAGATAGAGGGAGAAATAGAGAAGATGAATGGAGAGAAAGATAGAAGATAGGAAGAGATTACTGATAATTGTACTGATAACATTAATCATAATAACGAATACATGAAACGAGAATTCAATGTAGATGACGAGAAAAGAGAGAGAGAGAGAGAGAGAGAGAGAGAGAGAGAGAGAGAGAGAGAGAGAGAGAGAGAGAGAGAGAGAGAGAGAGAGAGAGAGAGAGAGGGGGGGGGGGGGGGGGGCAGGGATAGAGTGCACAAAAAGAAATGAAGGAAAATGGGATAACCATATTATAACATCCCCCTCCCTCCCTCCTCTTCTCATATAATTCCAGCCAAGTTTCACCGTCAAGAACCGGCTATGTAGATAATGACGCACGTTAATGCCCGGACATGAATATGAATGCGTAAAAAATCGGACCATTTTATAAATCACGGATGACTTGTTCTCTTCACTCATATTCTGGTTCTCTCTCTTTCCTTCCACCTATTTTCAAGAAAGAGGGATAGAAGAGACAAATAGATAGTTAGATAGACAGATGGATAGATAAAAAATGAGAGAGAGAGAGTGAGGGAGAGAGAGGGAAAGAGAGAGATAAAGAGAAAGTGAGTGAGTGAGAGTGAGAGAGAAATAAATATATAGATAGATAGATAGACAAAGTACTGGAGAGCGGAAAGCGCGAAGGGGGAAAAATGGATGTGCTTCAGCCATGAACAATCCAGTTAAGTTAGCAATGACTTCCAACGCCGTCGAAACTACACTGAAATGAGGTTTCAGGAGTCTAGTTGTTCTTCTTGAGTTTGTACCTTGAGGCCGAGGGGGCAAAATCTCATTTTCTAGAGCTGGAAAGACTAGATACATTTACCTTCTCTTTTTCTATGGCACGTAGATATATATACGTTTTTCCCAAAATAACACGTAGGGATGTTGGTAGGTACACAGAGACAAATACATAAAATAAACATAGTGATGCGCAGATAAATAGATAGTTTGATGGAGCGATAGACAGATAGACAGAGGAGGATGCAGAGACAAGGGAAGAACAAAGGAAAAGAAAAATTATCTTGCAAGACTGAGAAAAGAAAAAGAAGAATAAGAAGAGCGACACCCGAATCAAATCCGTTCCGAGTCACTTGACCTTGCATATGGCAGAGTGTCTTAAAGTTCACGTTCCCTTCTGCATGATCCTGATTCCAGAAAACATGGCTCACCAAACCTTCTTTGTCAATCGCTACATTCACAAACACACGCACAAACACACACACACACACACACACACACACAAACACACATCCGCACAGACAGACACACACGTCCCCGGTTGTCATGAGATGATCAGCTCTATATTCGTCGTGACTGTTGCATGTGCTCGGGACATTCTGGCAGACACACCGTGCATTCGAATGCGAACTGGCTCGGCTCTCGGAAGGGTTGCAGTCAGAAATAAACCTGTTGGAGTCCGGGCTACAGCAAGGTGCCTTCATACACGTCAAATATCGTAGTATATATATTGCAAGGCCGAACTCCTCTCTATAAGGGACCGCTGGATACGGCGGCCCTATGCAAATACGGAATGAAGATCATATGCAAAGTGAATTGGCACGTGTACTATATACGGGTCTGTGGGAGTAGAGGCTTGATATTCTGAGTATATATAACGCAGTTCCATTATATATATGTTGAGGGTATCACATGTTCCTGTAGTAAGGGATAGTCCTGAACAGCAGATTAGAGGAGATAACAAACTTCAATGCTGTGACAGGTGGAGGATTTACCAAATCCAACTTGAAGTTAAACTATAATAATTGAGAACGAGGGATATAGAGAGGCAGAAAGAGAGGGAAACACAGGAAGATAAAGGGAGAGAGAGAGAGAGAGAGAGAGAGAGAGAGAGAGAGAGAGAGAGAGAGAGAGAGAGAGAGAGAGAGAGAGAGAGAGAGAGAGAGAGAGAGAAAGAGAGGAGAGAAAGCAAGAAATAAAATCAGGAGAAAAAAACGAAAGAAAAGAAAAACAACAAAATACAACAACCACCTCACATCTTCCCAAACCCTCAAGCCCTAGTCCTCATCCTCCCTCACTCCTACCCCTCCCCTTACCCCTATGCCAACCCCTTCCCCAACCCCTCCAGAGAAGCGATCGGCCGTTTGGAAATCTGTTTTCCAAATTGAAGAAAATCAACAGACAAATGAACGGGGAAGCACAAGTCCCCTGGACGGCGCCCTCCCTCGCCTTGCCCTCCGCGTGGAATTGAGAGATTAAATGATCGTGCGAGCGAATGATTGATGCAATGAAGCGAATGAGGAAAAAGTAAATGGAAATGAATAATGAAAAAGAGTTTAACAAAAAACTAAAGATAATGTCAGAGGGATTCTTATTTTACTTTGTGCTTCTTGGCATTTTCTATTTTTTAGTTAAATGTTATTGTTATGATCATCATTAATATTATCATTATCATCATCATTGGTATAATCATTTTCTATTATTAGTTACATCATTAATGTTATCATCATCATTATTGTTACTATCATTATCATCACTATCATGTTTAAAAATAACAAGTGTTATCCTCCCCCCCCACACACACACACACACACATCTATACAAATATTCATCCTTTTCCAGCGGCTCGGCGTGACAGGAGGGTCTGCAAGTTTATTTCATTGCATCCTAACGTGCAACATTTATTCACGCTAGGCACGGCAGACTCCGCCGTGTTGTGATACGAAACTTGCAAATAACAATACTTAGTTTCTTTGCTTATCGAACTTCCTTTGTTTTATCTTGGTTTACTTTCTTCTCCTGATGCAAAGGTTGCACTTGTTCCAAAGCTAGGACAAGACTGTGGCAGGCTTTGAAGGTCAGAGATACTTGGAGAAAGTGTTCGGGAAAAGTGCTGAGCGAGGTACTTATAGGTAGTCCTAAATTGCTATGTGTTCTTTATGTATGCTAGTATTAGCCCTAAGAGATGCCGTTCCAGAGAGAGAATTGGCCATTTAGAAAACCTTTGGCCCTCTCTTCCCATTTATCCCTCCCTTCCTCTCTCTCTCTCTCTCTCTCTCTCTCTCTCTCTCTCTCTCTCTCTCTCTCTCTCTCTTTCTCTTTCTCTTTCTCATTCTCTCTCTCTCTCACTCTTTTCCTCACTCCCTTCCCCCTTTTTCCCTTCCTCTCCTCAGTCCCCCTAATCCTCACTAAAGTATTCACACGTCGAAATTTACCGCACTTCCCCACCTGTTATTGCGTCTTATCCCTTGCCAGACGCGCGCTCTAAGCGGAGACGGCGGTGTCGGCGGCGGTGGCGGCAGGAACACGGCTTCACACCTACTACACATGGCTGCGGTTGGCGACTCGATCTTGAGAGACTCGGGTATTGCAGCTTCCACTGCAGATTCTATCCTTTACAGTGATGCAATATCTACCGAGACTAATATCTACCTTGGTCTATTATAAGTCGCAGCATCCATTATATGGCACACTTGCCTCACGCCCTCCATTTCTCCCGCTCGCTCATCTCTCCATCCCACTTAGAGGGATGATAACCAGACGGCGTAAGAGAGAGAGAGAGAGAAAGAGAGAGAAAGAGAGAGAGAGAGAGAGAGAGAGAGAGAGAGAGAGAGAGAGAGAGAGAGAATCAGCATTCCTCTCTTAGCAAGCTTTTGTTTACCCATGAGCAACAGTGCCTTAGGAACCCTTAAAAGAGGGATAAGAGCCAGAGGGAGCGAGAGAGAGAGAGAGAGAGAGAGAGAGAGAGAGAGAGAGAGAGAGAAAGAGAGAGAGAGACAAGAGAAGTGGAATCAAAGTGAGACTTAGGGCTGAAATTCTACACAGGTGTCAACCCACCCTCGTACACAGCATCCCCACGAGATAGATCTATAAGAACCAATCTTACTCCAGCCTCCGAAGCGGGATGCAACGCACCTCACACACCGGCGAGGATTAGGCACGTTTCCCCGTGTAATATTTAGACCGATTTCCATCAACATCTGTTAAATATCCCATTCCTCTTCGTGTCTGAACTTCAATAAATGCCAAGCTGCAACCCAAATACAGAGCTTGTTAAATGCAATGTATCCTCTAGCAACATCGAATGCACGTATGTACAGTGCGCTTTAATTTCTCTGAATAACGGTATTGGAGATGGAAAAAAGGAGGAAAATAAAGGAAACATCAACATAATAACAAAGATGATAATGATAATAATAATAACAATAATGATAATGATAATACTAATCATAATAATAATGATAATGATAAGGATAATAATAATAATGATAAACATAATATAAAATAATGATAAG
Organism: Penaeus japonicus; assembly: GCA_017312705.2. Taxonomy (NCBI): domain Eukaryota; kingdom Metazoa; phylum Arthropoda; class Malacostraca; order Decapoda; family Penaeidae; genus Penaeus; species Penaeus japonicus. The sequence continues at coordinate 91,425 of BOPN01000070.1, forward strand.
AACATTTATAATGAGTATAACAATTATAACAATAACAACGATAATGACAATAATTTTGATAACAACAATAAAAGATAAATAAATAATACATGAATTAGTCAACCAAACCAAACCAAACAAACAAAAAACAAGCGAGAGAAAAACAAGATATAAAAATCTTTATTCAGACTCCTTTGAATGATCAGTGTGCAGAATATTGCAACAATTTATTTTATAACCTGTATTCAAAATTGCATCGCCACAGGTATTCGCAAAGGCTTTTTGTTATTTGACCCATATAGAAATATAAGTTGAACATATTTTTTTATATGAACAATATACTGTATACGTATATATATGTATATACTGTATATTGTTCACGTATGTGCCTTTGTGCGTGCGTGTATGTTTTAGTATTGGACGCATATCAGCAAGATGTACAAAAGAGAAGGGCTGATAGTTGAAATGAACGAAATAAAAAGAAAGGCAGTTTAATAAAGGGGAGGAGAGAGAATACAGAAAAGAAAAAAAAGCTCATGTTCTCATACAGTGTTTATGAGTATTTATTTAGTATTCACACACACACACACACACACACACACACACACACACACACACACACACACACACACACACACACACACACACACACACACACACACACACACANTATATATATATATAATGCTATACAGATGTAGAAACACACGGGAGGGGGGGTAAGGGGACGTACCAGCTGATTACACGTGTCATACAACTTCATTCATACAGCTGAATGGGTGTTGAATGACAAATCTTATACAGCTGCAAGTTGCTCACGAAATGACAGTCCTGCTTCTACGGTTCGTCTGCCGTTATCACTATTACTGTTATCACTGACGATAGTAGTATCATATCGTTAACTTTATCATTACGGTTATCATCATCATTATTTTGACTGATACTAAAACTAATAATACCATTATAATCATCATTATCATTATTATCTTCATTGTTATCAGGATTTAATTAAAGATAGTATCCTTATCCTGATTACTCCCATTACTGTCATAATTATCATGATCATCCCCAGCATCATTACTATAACAAGGCTATAATTTAGAATATCATCTACATTGCCGTCAGCTTATCACGTACTTAAATCAACTCAAAATTATTGCAACCAAAATCACGAGCAAGACTAAGACCGAGATGGAACAACAGCAAAAAACAAAACAAAAAACAAACGTCACATGAAAGCAAGGAACACAATGACACCAAAAGCAAACACGTCACCGCAAGAGCAAACAACAAACACCAAAACAAACACCATAGCAACGCCGTTTCAGAACGTGAGAGCATGCAACAGTACCAACAAGCAGTTACACAGTCTCTGCAAGTGCAAGGCAATGGAATGACACCGAAGCGAGCAGCCAGAGATAGAAGCAAAGCAGACCGTGCAGTTGTCAGTAACAAAGAATATAATGCCAGGTTGAGATGAGCTCCCAACCAGCTGCCATTCCCGCCCGATTTGTCAGACAAGAGACTTCGTTGCTGGTGGCGTCAGGCGGCGGTTTCTCTCGGTTCTGTTTGTTCTTTTCTTCTAGACGGCGACGGAAAGCAAGGGGGTGGGGGAGGGAGGAGGAGGAGGAGGAAGAGGGAACGAATGGGGAGAGAGGGTGCAGGAAAGGAGGGGGTAAAAGAAAAGAAAGGGAAAGAAGGAGAAGAGAAAATGGGTGTCTGAAGATACCTCAAAGGAGGTAGAAAAGGGAAAGAGGGGTCAGAGAAAGGATAGGGAAGCACGGAAAGAAGGGGGTGAGAGAGAAGAAGAGTTGGACGAAAGAGGGGATGTAGATGGAGGAGAGGGAAGCAGAGGGAAGGAAGGAGAGGAAGAAGAGGAGGGGAGGGGAGAAGGGCACCCTAGCGAAGGCTCCGTCCACGGGGTCATGTGCGTGTTTGATCAAAGCACTAATAACGGCAATTATTCGAGGTCGTGATGGACGTAAGCATAATTAAGGTTGGAGGTCGCCTTGTGCCGGTGTCCATGTTATCCCCGCGGCCTTACAAAGTAACATCAAAAACAAAAGCAACAAAAAAGTATTTTAAAAAAAGTGACGGTGTGGGAGGGAGAGGGAAACAAAAAAAGTGTTTATGATCGTCTGGGTATGAAAAAGGGCGAAGAGGAGCGGGGTTTATGGGCGCCGATTCCTTTAGGGATGGCTCGCTGTAAATATAACGGGGATAGAGTTTTGTCTTGGATTATGATCTGCATGCATATAATAATACGAACACCTTTCGAGAAACATATGAAGGCATCTATGGCCAAGCAAACAAACACACTAACAGACAAATTAACTCACCCACTAAGACACACACACACACACATACACACAAACAAACACACACACACACACACACAAAGCCGTTTGGAACCAACTGTGAGTCCGAACATGGGTACGCACTACCCTGCTCAGGCCTTCTGGGTCCCCAATATCTGGAAATGATACCCAGACAGATGCCTCATTACGTAGTTTCTAAGTCGCCACAATAATGCTCGCCGTGAAACATCTCGACGCAAAAAGTTTGAGCTAATGTGGTCTTTTTTTGCCTTGGGAATTCTCTGATTTTCGTTGACTCTCCGCCTGGGATTTCTCTCTCTCTCTCTCTCTCTCTCTCTCTCTCTCTCTCTCTCTCTCTCTCTCTCTCTCTCTCTCTCTCTCTCTCTCTCTCTCTCTCTCTCTCTCTCTCTCTCTCTCTCTCTCTCTCTCTCTCTCTCTCTCTCTCTCTCTCTATCTCTCTCTCTCCCCTTCCCTTCCATCCTCTCTTTCACTCCCCATTCGACAAAACTTTCCAAGTTGAGTTTGCAGCAAATGAAGCAAATATCAGTATTGGACCCGTACTTCCTCATGGTGATGGATACAGAGCCTCGCCTTCACGGTGATAGTGACTATGAACTTTTCCATGAAAAAAAAAATCATTTCTATATTTTTTTCGTCCAAAATTATTTTCTTTAGTCTCATGTATTACCATTTTTTCACGTTTGCGTTATTGATCTTTATCCTTTTTCTTTTCTTATATGTTCTCCTTTTCTTTATTCTTTTACTCCTACTAACTCCCCGCCGTTGATGTCGTGTCTTTATGCTAATATCAACTGCAAGAGAGTTACATCCATCGTCCCGGAAGTAATTATGATATAACTGTCGTGTTGCAAACGACGTGCCATTCAGCTGATCTGAAGGATACGAAGGGACCACAACTTTAATTCTTGGTCGCGTGAAAAAAAAGGAACGGGGGATAGGTAGGGAGGGGAGGGGGGGTATGGCGGAGGGTGGAGGTGGAGCTAGCAAGACCTTTGTAGGAATAAGTTTAAGATGTAAAGGTCAGGCGTGGTTCTGTCGGGCGTTTTAAGGTCGCAAGACGACAAGGAAATGTTGGGCTGCTAATCGTCTTGCGCTCTCTCTCTCTCTCTCTCTCTCTCTCTCTCTCTCTCTCTCTCTCTCTCTCTCTCTCTCTCTCTTGCTCTTTCCCCCCCTTTTATCTGCTGATTTCCACTTTTCTACCTGCTTCCCTCCCACCCTCTATCTATCTATGTCTATTTCCCCTTCTCTCTCTCCCTCCTTCTTTCCTTCCCTCCCTATTCCTCTCTGATTCCCTCCCATTTTTGTCTCCTCCCTCCCTATCTACATGTATATCACTGCCAATTATTACAATTTCCTCCCCCTCTTCGCCTATTCATTTTACTTTACCGTACGTTCCCTCTCCCTGCCATGCGCACCCATGGCTTATTTCGAGTCATGATACCATTTCCTGTTTTTTTTACTCCTGTCGCAAGAAATATTGAATGAGGTATCAAGGAGTCCCAAATACCAGTGTAATTTACCCCCCACCCCCCCTCCATCACGAAAATTGGTATCCTTATAAAGAAATCGTTACTATTTGATCGTCATTTGTCATCGATATTTTACAATGAGAGATTGACGCAAGGCGATAAAAGAACGTTCTAAAAATGTCTCTCAGTGCCATCATGAATGTCGTAAAAATAGGCACTTTTATTTCTTTGAAAATATCCTCCACTACCTTTAAATTCCTAACCATCCGTTATCATTCAGATCATAAACAGAAGAGTCATGCCCATTAATCTTCTCCTATATGCTATCATACTAATCATTACTTCCATTATTTCCAGTTCAGAGGATGATTCACCATCGCTGATTGTCATTAACCCAATCAGTGATCCAATCTCCACAATCACACCAATCACTTAGGACAATCACGTTCCTCCCCCGCACATGCTGCCTTCCCTTTGTCTTCAGATTCCTCTCTATTTTGTGTATCAACATAATCAGTCGGCTCACTCCCACTCCGCCGTTACTGTTAACATCAGCAAGTTGTGCAGTACGTCTGTCAGGATCCTCGCATAGGAGGCGAGAGATAACAATCCTCCCACTAACTTCTCCGGACTAATTTGCATTCTCTCCCGCAGGAAGTTGGTTGCTGCACGTCAACTTCAGACAACTTGCGGTGACACAAACTGTGTATCAATACCTCTTCTCGGGTAATGATCGCTTGCACCCCCCACTACACTCTCTCTCTCTCTCTTTCTCACTCACTCACTCACTCACTCACTCACTCTCTCTCTCTCTCTCTCTCTCTCTCTCTCTCTCTCTCTCTCTCTCTCTCTCTCTCTCTCTCTCTTTCTCTCTCTCTCTATATATATATATGTGTGTGTGTGTGTGTTTGTATGTATATGTATATGTATATGTATATGTGCATATATATACATATATATATACAAATATATACAAATATATACATATATATATATATATATATATATATATATATATATATATATATATATATATACAAATACATACATATATATATATATATATATATATATATATATATATATATATATATATATATACGCACCACGTTTAGGATGATACGTACACTTACACACGCGCGCGCGCAGACACGCATCCAAAGCACACAAACATTTCCCCGCACATCAGCGGCCAATACGAAATCCTCCCCAATATCTCTGCAACGAACGAGCAACGAAGGCCGTTGCCCTTACGAAAGCTCTTATTCATCAAGATCACACAGGAAAGCCATCCTTCAGGGGAGAAGGACTTAACGGCTACAATAATTTAAAATGAAGGTACAGGGGAATAACCCGTCCTTAAGCCGCTGATTGGCTACGCTAACTAACCAATCAGTGGCTCTGGAGAGAGAGGGGTGTTTGCTTGTATCCCTTCGCTTAGGACACGGCGTTTTGGAGCATAGGCTGTGATGCTTCGTCTCTCTGCTTGAGTTGCTTGTCGGAGGACATAACACAAGTTCTAAGATACTAGATTCATTATCTTCCCAAGATCAATGTCCACTTTCGAAACTACTGACATTAACTAGTTCTAAATTTTGAAACACGGGATCGAAGCTTGAAAAAAGAAAAAAAGAAGATAAAGAAAAAAAATATAAAGTAAATCATACAACACCTCGTTCACGACACAAGCCACTGACATCGCGAAATCCTAAGCATTACGTCATCGGGGAGTCATTACGTCATCAGACTATCGTAAGCTGCACACACTGCACCTTGAGACGACATCGTGGCAGTCTCCGCCTGGCGCCCGTTACCTTCAGCAACTTTAATAACGTATCGGTTCTTGTAGGGGGAGGGGTAAGAGGGAGAGAGGGAGACAGGGGTGACGGAGGAGGAGGAGGAGGAGGAGGAGGAGGAGGAGGAGGAGGAGGAGGAGGAGGAGGAGGAGGAGGAGGAGGAGGAGGAGGAGGAGGTGGAGGGTAGGGGGAAGAGTGTGGAAGTGGACAGGGGGAGAAGAGGATAAGAGGGGCACAGGGTGGGGTTGGGGGCGAAAGGGTGAAGGATAAAGAGAAGGGGTTGGAAGGGGTAGGGATAATGTGGGTAGGGTTTAGAGGGGGAGGGGAGGAGAGGGTAGAGAAGAGGGGAGAGAGGGAAGGGGAAGAGAAGGGAGAAGAAGAAGGGATTACCTTGAGTAACCTATTGATTCCTGGTATTGTTTTCATGTCGGGATGCAGAGGTGCGAGACGAGAGTGCGGGGAGGAAGTGGGGTGTTAAGAGACGACCCCGGAGTCCCCCCACCCCACCCCCAGGGGAACCACATCTGTGAGAATGAGTCTGGATTGCAATGGGTGAATGGCGGCGTCCCCACAATGGTTTTCTTTTTTACTTTTAATTTTTTCTTGTTTGAATTATAATATCGAAAGAGCCTTTCTCTCTTTCTAGTTTCAATGATTGGTTTTGTCTGTCTGTTTGCCCCCTCCCCCTCTCTCTCTCTCTCTCTCTCTCTCTCTCTCTCTCTCTATATATATATATATATATATATATATATATATATATCCTCCCTCATCTAGCAAACCACAAGCAAAATAACCACACTGGCCCAAATCATGCCCAAGCATACTGAAAAACTAAACCACATTTAATATATCATCCTCCTACAACTATCATTATCATGTCCGGAAGGTCGCGTTCAGAAGGTCGTCCTTACTAGCACCATGGCGACGAGGCACGACCAAACAAATGACGACACGACACTGCTTCAAAATAAAAAATAAAAATAAATAAAAACGCAACGACGACCCCAAACGACCACGGGGGAACGACTAACTCGATCTTGGCCAACACTTTAGCTAGCAGGCAATACCAAGAAAATGCAAATCTTGTAATGGTTTCTTGGAAGATGGAGAAGAAGAGAATAGAGAGAGAGAAAGAAAGAGAGAGAGAGAGAGAGAGAGAGAGAGAGAGAGAGAGAGAGAGAGAGAGAGAGAGAGAGAGAGAGAGAGAGAGAGGGGGGGGGGAGGGGGAGAGAGAGGGAGAGAGAGAGAGAGAGAGAGAGAGAGAGAGAGAGAGAGAGAAAGAGAGAGGGATAGAAAGAGAGGGGGAGAGGGAGAGAGAGGGAGAGGGAGAAGGAGAGGGAGAGGGAGAAGGAGAGGAAGAGAGAGAGAGAGAGAAAATAGGAAATTAATCAAGAAGACAGTGGGATGGGAAGCAAGGAAGATTGTAAAGGCGTTATGATGAAAATTTCCGACAACTTCCCCCAAGATGTTTTAGGGAGAGGGGAAAAAGACGGACAAGAGGAGAACAACAGAGAGGTCGAGAGAAAAAAGATTGCGTGGAGGAGTTGAAAGAATACATTGATATAGAGAGAGCAAGAGAGAGGGGAGGAGGAGGAGGAGGGAGGGAAAGAGGGAAGAAAGTTTGGACAGAAAAATGAGAGATAGGATCAACAGATAAATAGATAAATGGATAAATGGATAGATAGATAAATAGATAGATAGATAGATAGATAGAGAGAGAGAGAGAAACCGAGAGGAGAAAGAAAGAGATATAGAGAGAGCGACCGAGAAAAAGAGAGAGAGCGAGACATAGAGAGAGAGAGACCGAGAGAAGGGGAAAGAGAGAGAGAGAGAACGAGAGAATGACGAAGTGGGCAAAGAGCATCGGAATCTGAGAAACAATCCTGGCCAAACTAACGGTCTCAACAAAGGGTCATTCGCATCACTGGCCTCAATCGGGGTTGGAGAATCTGTACTTTTTCTCCGGCCTTGCGAGTCTCTCTGTGTCCGACTGTCTGCCTAGCGGTGCGTCTGTGTTTCCTTCCCTCCGTCGTCTCTCCAATTCTTAATTTTCTCCTCTTCTTTTCGCACTCATTCTTTTTCTTTTTTTCTCTCTCTCTTCCTTTACTAGTATCTCTCTCTCTCTCTCTCTCTCTCTCTCTCTCTCTCTCTCTCTCTCTCTCTGTCTCACTCTCTCTCTCTCTCTCTCTCTTCTTGCTTTCCCTCCCTCTTCCTCTCACTCCCCCCACCTCTCTCTTTCCTACCTCCTTCCCTTTTCACCCATTCATCCATTTCCCTTCCCTTTCTGCCATTCTCTCTCCCTTCCCCTCCCCCTCCCCCCTCCCCCTCCCCCTCTCTCTGCTTGAATAACAGATAGATTCCATTGCATCTTGCAGTGAAACCAAACACTCACCTGGAATGGACTGTGAGAAAGGGAAAAAGATGTGGATAGTTTGTTGCAACGCGATCAAAGGCATGCAGAAAATTTTGCAATATGGGGGAAAAGGTGGAGCAAGTGTTCGAACACATACATTTATCATATGGGTGTATAAGAATAGTTTTTATAATGATCCTTGCTATTATCATAATCATCATGATTATCATTACTCTAATTGCTATCATCATCGCAATGCAGTGATTCGGCTATATCTTTCAACTTGTAAATATATTCGTCTTACATCTCCCAAAAGACTACTACAAAAATAATATTCTTCCGTATTGTCTCATTTGAAAAGTTTGTTTATCAAAATAAGAAAACAATTCATCACAATTCATGACTAATATTCTCTTTATCGGTGCCCCTCTTTACATATCTATTCGTCTATCTCACACAAAAAAAAAAAAAAAAAAAAAAAAAAAAAAAAAAAAAAAAAAAAAAAAAAAAAAAAAAAAAAAAAAAAAAAAAAAACCCCCCCCCAAAAAAAAAAAAAAAAAAAAAAAAAAAAAAAATCTTGAAGTGACGCAAACTCCCCTTTATTTCATAGCACCGCCATCAGCATCCCCGGCACCAACGCCATCTACATTTGTCTATCAACACTAAACTTGAATTTTATCGAAAAAGCAAACTTTTGAAGAAAAACATCTAAGCAAAAGAAGATAATGGCGTTAAGGACTGATGCTACACCCTGGCTCGAGATGGGGAAATATCCCTATCGGAGGATTGGCGGGGGGGGGGGATATGCAAATAAAATATATGTTGCAGTCACGAATGAATGAAGGAAGGATGAAAGCTAAAATATGAAATTAGTAAGATAAATTAATATGTAACTATGTTGGGTCACATACATGTACATTACATAGACATACACTCACACACACACACACACACACACACACACATACACACACACACACACACACACACACACACACAAACACGCACTTATGCATATGTGTGTATGCATTTGTTTGGTTGTGCGCGCGTGCCTCGTCTATACTTATGTGCATGTACGCGTGTGCGTGAAGACAACACTTGACTGCAAATGATGAATCCGCGCCCACCTCCCCGTTGCCCGCCTTCTCGCTGGCTGAAGAAGGGAAGGTGAACGAACACTTCTACTTTCGCTACTTAGCATCGATCTCTCGGACACCCCTTCCCCCTTACCTTACCCTATCCCCCCGAAACCCCTTTTCCCCATCCTCTCTTCGCTCATTCCCATTTGCTCTTACCCTGACCTCTTCCTTCCTCCTTCCTTTCCTCTTTCCCCTCCCCTGACCCCATCCCCCTTCCCTTCCCTCTTCCCCCTCCCTTTCCTCCTCTCCTCCCCCTCCTGCTTCCTCCCTATGCCCCTTCACCCCCTCTACCCTCTCCCCCCCCAAAGAGAGTGTCCTCATGGCAATATCGCCACGTAAGATCTACGCGTTCCTTTAAAAGTTTTCTCCGGCGAACTCCCGTCTCGGCCAGAAAGATTTTACATTAGCCGGTCGCCAACAAGTTTTCGACAAGTTCTAAGGAACTCATCAGCTGCTTTATACTCTTAAATACGCCAGAGAGGACGTGGTTGCGCGAGTGAAAGAACCACACATACAGACGGAGAGAGAGAGAGAAATGGAGGGATGGTGTATGTGAATCTCTCTCTCTCTCTCTCTCTCTCTCTCTCTCTCTCTCTCTCTCTCTCTCTCTCTCTCTCTCTCTATCCCGTTCTTTCTCTATCCCACTCTTTCTCTATCCCGCTCTCTCTCTATCCTTCTCTTTCTCTATCCCTCTCTATCTCTATCCCTCTCTCTCTCTCTTTCTCCTTTTCTTCCTCTTTCTCGCTCTCTAGCTCTCTTCTACCTCTCCCCCTCCTTCTCCCTTCTCCCACACAACCTACCTTCCTCCCTTCTCCCCTTTTCCACCTTCCCTTTCCTCCCTCTCTTGCATGCACGTATGCATGTATATATATGTATGTATCTGAACACATATACCTACGAAATCATGCACGATCTGACTATCAACGGGCAATCATTTGCTGTAAAATGTGAAGGTCAAATAAATTTACTGGACTCCACTGCAGCTCCGTAAATCAGGCGGATCGCCTTTACATCAAATAAACTATATTTCACTGGGATTCGATCTTAATTACATATATTGTCGGGTTATTACCTTTTATGCAGCAGTCCAACCTATCTCTTTGACGCTGAAACATAAAACACAGAGTCATACAAATGCATGATCATACATACACAAGCGTGTGAGAGCGAGCGAGAGGGAGAAAGAGAGAGAGACAGAGAGAGAGAGACAGAGAAAGAGAGAGAGAGAGAGAGAGAGAGAGAGAGAGAGAGAGAGAGAGAGAGAGAGAGAGAGAGAGAGAGAGAAGAGAGAGAGAGAAGAGAGAGAGAGAGAGAGAGAATGAAAGAAAAAAAGAGAAAGAAAGAGAGAAAGATAAAGATAGATAGATAAATAAATAGATAGATAGAGAGAGCGATGTCCTGGGGGCTACTTCCACCACACCAGCTAAACTGAAAGATCACTAAAAAAAAAGTTTCTTATTTGCAAAACCTCCACAAATCATTTCTGTTTTATGACCTTTCTGGCCGGGGAAATCGACACTGAGATGTTTATTCACGAACTTTTTGTATCACTCATAACTTTTCATTAGGATCTTTCTTTTCTCTCTGTCTTTCGTCCAGGCATTATCTTACTGCGCTATAATTTTCATCTTTATTTATTTTCATCTGTCTTCGAGAACTGCGCTATCCTTCGTTCTTTCCCTTTTGCTGAATGCGTACCCTCTCTCTCTCTCTCTCTCTCTCTCTCTCTCTCTCTCTCTCTCTCTCTCTCTCCCTCTCCCTCTCTCCCTCTCCCTCTCCCTCTCCCTCTCCCCCTCCCTCTCTCCCTCTCTCCCTCCCTCTCTCCCTCTCCCTCTCCCTCACCTTCTCCCTATCCCTCTCTCCCTCTCCCTCACCTTCTCCCTATCCCTCCCTTTCTCTCTCTCTCCCTATCCCTCCCTTTCTCTCTCTCTCCCTATCCCTCTCCCTCACCTTCTCCCTTCTCCCTCTCCCTCTCCCCTTCTCTTCTTAAAAACTACTGCATGCTGTACATCACCATGAAAACCGTACCTAGTGTTATTTCCTCCTTTTGTATTGCACTATTACAACAGTCACCATAAATCTTCTTCGTCCCTTGCACTATACCTCACTTAACCCACGCCCCCTTGCATCACGGGCCTTCCTCATTGCGCCATCTGGGCTCCCTTCACAATACACTATGGCATAAAATCCCTTCAGCCTTACAATGGACGATATTCATCTTTTTGCAAGGAACGTGGACGGGTTCACAATGCATCGCACAATGTGCTTTTGCATAAGCACAATACGTAGCCACTATAGCTTGTGACTGTCCATGCTTTTCCAGTGCTAACAGAAAGTCGGATGATACTAACGTTTATACATGTAGCCTCGCTTAAAACAGTTGAAAAATAAATGAGTGAAATGAATGGAGAGGCGGATGGAGGGAAAGAAAGATTTATATATATATATATATATATATATATATATATATATATATATATATATATATGAGAGAGAGAGAGATAGAAGAGAGAGAGAGAGAAGAGAGAGAGAGAGAGAGAGAGAAGAAGAAGAAGAAGAAGAAGAGAGAGAGAGAGAGAGAGAAAGACTGAGAGAGAGAGGGGGGGGAGGAAGAGAGAGGGATAGAGAGAGAGGTTGAGAGAGAGAGAGAGAGAAAGAGAGAGAATGAGAGAGAGAGAGAAAGAGAGAGAAAGACTGAAAGAAAGAGAAAGACTGAGAGAGAGAGAGAGAGAGAGAGAGAGAGAGAGAGAGAGAGAGAGAGAGAGAGAGAGAGAGAGAGAGAGAGAGAGAGAGAGAGAGAGAGAGAGAGAGAGAGAGAGAGAGAGAGAGAGAGAGAGAGCGCAATGTCTAGATGAACAACTAAAGAAATAGACAGATGACTGGAGTATCAGCTCCGGAGACAGAGTGCACGCCCGGAATGCGTCTCCAGGATGGCCCAGCACGAAACAACAAGCGGAGAAACCTTCCGCGTGCTCTCTCTCTCGGCTGAGTGCGTGCTCCGCCAACGAAATTTTCCTTTTATGATGGCATGGCACGATAGGTTTGAGTGGATGACGTTACGTTAATGACGAGTGAGTATATGGCTTTTCGGTGGGTTGGTTAGCTTGTTTTCTTGTTTGGGTGTTTGTTTATTTGTTTGGTTTGTGTATGTGCGCGCGCGCGCGCGCGCGCGTGTGTGTGTGTGTGTATGTGTGTGAGCGTACGTGTGTGCATATACGTTTGCGTGTATGTATGTGATTTCGTATGTGTGTGAGTGTGTATATGCGTCCGTTTATGTAGCTGTAACATAGGAGTGTGCACATATATCCCTCTCAACCACAACGCCTCACCAAAGCTCACTTCAGCAAGCAATTTCCACGAAAAGAATCACTCCCTCTACCCGCCCTCCGCCCCAATCTACCCAGAGCCCCCAATATACACATCCTCAAGTGCGTGAAAAGACTATCCCACTTCGCCCTCTCCCCTCTCCCCTCTCCCTCCCCTCACCCCATCTCCTACCCGAGCTCCTACCCCCATCTCTACTCTCCGCCCCTCTTCCCCCACACAGGCACCGTCACAAGGGGATCACAGACGCCAATCCGGAGAAATAAAGCCCCGAACACCGTACGTTATACCTCACTCTCGCTCGAAATAAGCAGGTACGTCCTAGCGCGTCGCTCTACATCAGCTGAGAAGGTCCGTCTACAGCGCCGGAGGAGTCGAATAAAGAAACGTTCATTGCACAATAAACGTCTCGGGGGAAGAGGGGGTTATGCCGTGTCAGAGAGTGAGTCTCCGCGTGATACACTATATTCCCTTTTAATAACTTTTAGAAAAAAGGGGGGAGAAAAGGGAAATAAATTGATGGAAGGCGAAAGATAAGAAAGGAAGGGGTAGGGGAGGGAAGGTGAGGACAAAAGAGACAATGAAAAAAGGTTGGAGAGAGAGAGAGAGAAATAACGATCTCGGGTTGCCATAGACAAACAACAACTCTACGGAATTCGCCCATAAAAGTTAAGCGAAAGACACGCGTCGTCTGGAGTTTCCTTTCCCGGAACTCTACTCAGCTGGAACTGCCTCAACTGTTCCGTCTCTTCTCTCTCCCTTTTGTGTGTTCTTCCCATAATTTATCCAACCAATATCATAAAAGAAATAGGGAACTCTGCCATCGATTCCGTTAAAGTTCACATCCAGTCAGTGTGGCCTTTGATAAGACAGATGTTCAATCCCGATTCGAGACAAGAAAAAAGGGGAATCCGACTAAACCAGCGAAGTGAGACCCCGAAACCGCGAGCGAGACGAGTCAGCGAATCAGGGCGATCTCTCCGTGTGTATCTTACCGGAGTCTCATCAATAATCCGTCCCATCAGCAGATTATCGCCGGGACCCCTAAAGAGCCAAAAGTACCTCTGTAATGACCTATGATGTGATATAGTGTCTTTCTTTCTTCTGCTCTTTATTCCCTGAGGATGGCAGGGTCAATGGACGGTCATTTGCTAAAGGATAACTTATGCTCAGTGAC
>BOPN01000070.1:112500-115000 GCA_017312705.2 Penaeus japonicus
TCGCGTTTATTATATGCCCTTTTACATGCATCTTGTACCTGTTTACCTCTTTGATGATCAGGAATGAAAAGGAAAAACACTGATATAAGACAACGAACAGAACAGACTAAAATGAATTAAAATACTACAGAATAGTATAAAAGTATAATACATGCAAATAGAATCTACAAATGAAATTACGAAACTGAAGAAAAAAAGAGAACCGATAGTTAAAAAAAAAATCAATCCAAGAAATTGAAGAAAAAAGAAAAGGAAACCCACAAAATAATAAAAAACGAAACAAAGAGAAAGAATGAAAAAAAAAAAAAACACACCAGAACAAAAAAGCAATCCCATAACCCTCCCGTAACCCTCCAGTCACAGCGCGTAAAACCCGCAAGCGATCCCCGACACCTACGGAATCAACACGAGCATCTCCTTCCGCTTCCCCCCCCCCCCCCCCCCCCCCCTCCATCTCGCGACACACAGAATCCGCGCCTCCGATCCCTCCTTCCCTCACACGGCTATCCTCCGGACGTTTATCTCGCTCAACCGAATAACAAAACCGCTTATCACAAGGTGCAGCTTCGTGCTCCATCACCCTAAAGTGAAAGCTGGATACAAAATCCCTTGGGAAGGAAAAAAAGAAGAAGAAAATGAAAGGGAAAAGAGTAAGGGAAAAAAGGCAAAAGGAGTAGTGCCTCTACTCGTCACGTTCACACTTGTCAACCCCCCTTCAGCATACGTCTCACTCGCGGCTTTAGCGCAATTTTCTGCTCTTCCATCCCCACTCTTTCTGACCCCCTTCTACCCCTTTTGACTCCCTAATTCTTTCCTTTCTCCTCTAACCACCCTGACACTCCCCTCCTCCCCATATGCCCTCCCCCCTAAACAAATTCGCGTTTTAAACCTGCGCATCGACTTAGCTACATTTTTTCCCTGTCCCTTTCTCCCTCCATCCTCTCTCCTAAAAAGAAAATAAAAAAAGAAAGAAAAAGAAAAAGAATGAAAAAAAAGAAAAAGAAAGAAAAAAGAAAGAAAAAAAGGAAAAGAAAGAATGAGAGAAAGGAAGAAAAAGAAAAAAAAAGAAAAAAAATATACATACATATATATATATATATATATATACATATATATATATATATATATATATATATACATATATGCAGAATGAATAAAAAAAGAAATAAAAACTATCCTGCACGCGCTCAACATTCAGACTTCATGCAGGAGACATCCTCATTTCCTCCTCGCTTCCTTTTCAACGTCATGGCCCATGCTGTTTTTTTTACTTGTTTTTTTGTTTGTTTTTTTGGTGTGTGTGTGCGTGTTTATTTTTCATCTCTCTCTCTCCTTTCAGAGCTCGCTTCAAGGAGATAAGCAAAAGAATATTTTTAATACGATTTATCTGACGCGAAAATACACTTTTGCCCCGACTAATCTGTGGCCAAATATAGCTTCGAAATGTTTGTCCGCCAACCAAATACAGTTTTAATATATCAACACAGTAATCAAATACAGCTTTGATATGTATAACCAATGACCAAACATAGCTTTAATACATTTGTCCAATTGCCAATGACAGTTTTAATACATCTGTTCTGTTTCAATAAACCTAGCTTGTGAATAATGCACCTTTAATGCTTTTATCCGATAACGATACACCGTTGATTCTTTTCATTCCGTAATCAGATACAGTTTTAACACTTTCCCAACTAAGTAAATGTAAACTAAACGATGACATTCTAATCCTATTAACTCTAGATCAATCACGAAAACTCCACTCATCTGCAACATCCGCTACATCGCATCCTATACAGAGAGGAAATAGTCCCTACATATCTTTGTATCCTTAACAGAGTACCTCGCGCCCTAACCCTCCAAACAAGTTCCCTATTTTCCAATATCTGTCAGTTATCCCTGTCTCGTAGCTCCAACTTGCTGGCTTTCACCCTAAATCTTCAGCCGACCGTCCACACCGAGCTCTTACCTATTTGTTTCGGATATTTCTATCTTTATTGTCTATTCTGTTCAACCATTTACTCTTCTTATTCACTCACTTACTTACTCACTTCTTCACACCTGCTCTCCTTTTGAGAAATATTAAACACTTACACAATGCCAGACTTTTGTTCTTCGTCCATTATGATTCAATCACTAAAATCATTATCTCCTTTTTCTCTTTAATAATCTTCGGTAGTTCTCATTTACTATAATTTCCTTCCCAGCAAACACGGCACCCCAGCACTGTCTACTCACCCCGACCTTACGAAGAACACTAAATCTCAATACAGTGTTAACCGTAATCTGCTCTTGTGCGCCTCAGCAACACCTAAGCTCTCCACCCAGGCCCACTTTCACCTTTTCTGCTTTATCTCGCTCTTCCCAGCCAGGTAACCCCCCCCCCCCCCCGCCCTCAACACCCCCGAAACATATGCATAACCCCCCCCCCCCCTCTTCCCCACCCCCCTTCCTCCTAGGCCTTGTACCTCTGACCTACAACTCAAGAGGACCTATCAAG
>BOPN01000070.1:120000-127500 GCA_017312705.2 Penaeus japonicus
AAGAACAAAGAAGAAGATGAAACAAAAGAAATAATAATATAAGAAAAAAAATGAAGATGAAAATAAAGAAAAAAGATAAAACCTAGACAAGTACAACAAAATAAGAATAAGAAACCAAAGAAAAAAATAAAGATGAAAAGAAGGAGTAGGAGAAAAAAGAGACAAGAAGTAGATACAGATAAAAAGAAAAGAAAAAGCAGATGCGAGGGAGATACAAGACCTTCATAGGGACAAGGTATCAGCTCGGAAACCTATGTATAAGCACTTCCCTTTCGATATATAGGAAATCTTACCTAGTATGTGGATGTGAATTTATCGGTGTTTGTGGTTGGATAGGGGGGGAGGGGGGTACTCCTACCGTGATCGGCTACACTTACGCCCCCGCCCCCCCTCCCCGTTGGAGATACCGAGGTAGCAACATCACCGTTGACTTAAGAGTTATCCTCCCCCTCTCTGCTTCTCTTCCCCCTCCATCTACCGTCCTCTACCCCTCTCCCACACGCAGGAAAGGTCGCGTACCTGCCCCTGTAAGACATACCCCCTGGGAGATAAACACGCGCCCCACAAGGAGATTAAAATCCCCCTTCACTCCACCCTTCATTCCCCTCCTCCTTCTCTTCTCTCCCTCCTTCCCTCGCGCTCTCCTTTTTTCCTTCCTGTCTCCCTTCCTGCCCCCTTCCTCCTCCCTCCCTCTCTCCTCCCTCTAAATTCTATCACAATCATATACATATATATATATATATATATATATATATATATATATATATATATATATATATATGTGTGTGTGTGTGTGTGTGTGTATGTGTGTGCGCGCGCGTGTGTGTGTGTGTGTGTTCGCATTTGGGCTTAGGGTGTGCCTGTGTGTGTGTGTGTGTGTGTGTGTGTGTGTGTGTGTGTGTGTGTGTGTGTGTGTGTGTGTGTGTGTGTGTGTGTGTGTGTGTGTGTGTGTGTGTGTGTGTGTGTGTGTGTGGTATACATATACATATACAGATATATACATATACACACACATACTTGCGTAGTCATATACCTCCGTACTATACACATACTAACATCAACTTTCATCTCGAGCCCAGCCGGTTGGAGAGGACCCAGGAACTTATGAGAAGAAACACTTTTTTCTTTTTTCTTTTCATTTTTATTTTTGACGGCCATTGGTTATAAATAAAAACAGAGAATGGGGAGGGGAAGCAGAAGAGGAAGAGAAAGAAGATGAGAAAGAGGTGGAGGGATAAAGAGCAAGAGGAAGCGTAATATAGGAAAATAGTAAGAGGGGGAAGTGAAGGACGAGGAAAAGGAGCGGGAAGAGGAGGAGAAAGAGGAGGAGGAAGAGGGCGAGGATGAAAAAAAGAGGAAGAGGAGGTGGAGCAGGAGCAGAAGTAAAATAAAAAGACGGAGAAGGAGGAGGAGGAGGAGGAGGAGGAGCAAGAGGAGGAAGAGGAGGTAGAGTAGGAGAAGAAGAAGAAGAAGGAAAAGAAGAAGAAGATGAAGGAGGAGGAGGAAGAGGAGGGAAGATATGACGAAAGAATCGAAGCGAGGACTATCAAACATGTCCCGAATTTGACAGTCTTCCAAAAAGCTTGGGGGGAAAAAGGTAAATAAAAGGGTTGTGGCCGCGCTACGCTGATCACTATCGAAACGCACATATTCATGAGGCAGACATGTGATCGTCGATAATGGAAGGCCACGATCTATTGGAGGATGGAACAGTAGAGAAAGTCCGGTGATTTAGGACAAGGGAATCAATCAATTCAGATTCCAGTGCCTGAGCTATGGACAATGCAGGATTCCGTATGCATAGGGGCGTAAACACACATGCCCGCATACATATATACATACGGACACAAGCACACAAATAGGCACGCAGAAAGACAGACAGATAGACTGAGATAGATAGAAAGAGAGGGAGAGTGCGAGAGAGAGAGTGAGAAGGAGATAAAGAGAGGGAGAGAGAGAGAGAGAGAGAGAGAGAGAGAGAGAGAGAGAGAGAGAGAGAGAGAGAGAGAGAGAGAGAGAGAGAGAGAGAGAGAGAGAGATCCAAACGCCCACTTGATAGATTCAACACTTCGTTTCAAAAACACTAATAGCAAGCAAATAAAAGCATTCAATCATTTAATCTGAGTGAAAGCACTTCTCGCACACCACGCAACGCATTACATAATGTATTTCGAATCCCACTTAGTATCCTGGCGTTCTGTCTCTCCTACCCGACACGCCTCTCAATACATGTCTCTCTCCTAGGATCTTCTGCATTGTCGTAGTTATAGCACTATATTGGGCCGAGGTTCCCACGACTCACTTACACGACAGGATGTGCCTGGCCCTTCTCACTCGGCTTCAGATTTCGCTTTGTCCGACGGGGGATGCACGTGGCGCTGCATGTGGATTCGTGCTAAGGCTCGCAATGTCCTTCTGTCTGGGTGCTGTTTGGGTGGCTATGTCTGGCTGACTTAATTTGGTGGGCTTATCAATCGGCAGACATTAAATATACACAGAGAGGAACAAACATGCATACACACAAACATACACACACATATATATACACATACACACACTCATACACATACATACATACATACATACATACATACATACATACGTACACACACATACACACACACACAGAGGCTGGGAAATTAAGTGAGAGAGAGAGAGAGAGAGAGAGAGAGAGAGAGAGAGAGAGAGAGAGAGAGAGAGAGAGAGAGAGAGAGAGAGAGAGAGAGAGAGAGAGAGAGAGAAGAGAGACCGAGGTAGAGGTAGGGAGGGAGAGTGAGAGAGGGATAGAAGGAGAAAGGGAGAGAGAGAAAAAGAGAAGGAGAGAGTGAAAGAAGGAAGGAGGGGAAGAAGGAGAGAGGGAAAAGGAGAAGAAGAAAGTGAGAGAGGGAAGGAGGGAGAATGGGAAAGAGGGAAAAAGAGGAGAAGGTGAGAGAGGGAAGGAGGGAGGGAAGGGGGAAGGAAAGAAGGGAGGGAGGAAGGGAAGGAGGGAGGGAGGAAAGAAAGAAGAAAGTGAGAGAGGGAAGGAGGGAGGGAGGAAGGGAAGAAGGGAGGGAGGGAGGAAGGGAGGAGGGGACTTGAGGGTCGCGTGCAACCTCTTCTTTCTCCAACTGATATACGATCGTAATGCAACTCTGATAAAAGGCTGGTCGTTTTGCAACTTCTAGATGCATAATGCGACAGAAAAACGATCGATGATGACGATGACGATAATGATGATGATATATAAACTATATAAACCTTTATAAAACCTTAGGAAAAATACATTAATTCTACTATAGCACTCGTCGCTCGACCCCGAACACAGTACTCTCTCTCTCTCTCTCTCTCTCTCTCTCTCTCTCTCTCTCTCTCTCTCTCTCTTTCGATCCCTTTATCCTTGCCTTCACCGCCGGCTACCCCCCTCTCCCCTTTCCTTCCCTTCCCTCACGCTAACTTGCTCGCAAACTCTCATATTTCTCAGTAAAATGTACAAAGTTGTCCTAGGAATACAGGGTGGGGAAGAGAAGGAGGAGAAAGGAGGAGAAGGAGAAGGAGGAGGAGGAAGAGGAGGAGGACGAGGAGGAGGAGGAGGAGGAGGAGGAGGAGGAGGAGGAGGGGGAGGAGAAGGAGGAGGAGGTGGAGGGGATGAGGGAGAGATGGGGCGAAAGAGAGGGCTTGCGGAAGAGGGAGGGGAGGGGATAGAGAGGGGAGAGGGTTAAAAGGAAGGAGAAAGAGAGGAAAGGTTGGGGTGACAGGACACAGGGGGGAGGGCACGGGGTAGGGGTAGGGGTAGGGGATCAGCCAGGTTTGGTCCGAGCGGCGGTGTTATTCCATCGGCGCTAAGTTAAGCGTATTTTTCTGTACCGTAAACTTGTGCGTATACATGTGCGTGTGTGGTGAGTTGAGGGGGGGGGGGGAGCCGGAGGGGGAAGTCCGTTCGTGAGGCGGTTATGAGGAGAGGGGAGTTTGGGCTGAACGTTGTTTATCATTCTCTATTTATCTATCTAATTTGTAATAACTTTCGTTGCTATCGCTGTGGACATTATTGCGTATATCATTACGATTATTTTCATTTTCTCTTGAAATGCGAGGGGGGGGGGAGGTAGGTAGGGAGAATAATCTCCTCGGATTTGATGAGGTTGGGGAGGCATTTTTTTTATGGGGGAGGGAGTGGAGAGGACTTTATAAGGTTGACGGATATTACTTTTTCTACGGATCTAGCAAGACGGCTTTGTACATAGGCCTATGTGCAAGAAAGAATAATGAAAGTCTGATCACACAAACACATGCCCATTCAAGCTAGAATATATAAACCAAGAAAATAAATAACACAAACACACACACACACACACACACCGTCAGCACTAACAACTAAAACAAACACATAATCCCGTAAGTACTCACAGTCTAACAAACGCAATTCCATCGATACCATGACGTCATCGCTACCCCTAAGGCGTGCTGTGACCGTCATTATCATTATGAAAAAGTCTCGCTCGAATACATATATCAATCAAGTGCCTATAATTCCTTTTAATCAGTCGTGATCTTGTGCCAAGCCCTGTAAAACAAAACAACAGAAGCCAACAACAAACATAAAATACCGCTGAAAAATGTCTTTGGATTTGACAACGAAAACTCCAATCTATCCTTGACGCTTGAGTAGTTCCGATACAAAAAAGAAAAGAAAGAAAAAGGAAAAGAAAAAAAAAGTAAAAAAAAGGAGGTCGAAATTAAGATTAAGGTTTTAGGTCCCCGAAGAAAAATCGAACGGAAGAAGAATAAAACATGGACGCAAGACGATAATTACACCTTATCTATCACTCGAAGAAAGGTAGAAGAAAAAGAGAGAGGGAAAAAAAAACAGCCGGGGGTAATTAATTCTTCTCTGTCCTTGGGAGACAGAAAATGAGAAACAAATCAAGTAAAGAAGAGACAAAAGGAAAGGAAATGAGTGAAATAAATGAATAGATAGAAAGATAAATAGATAGATAGATTTGAACATAATTATGATATATTTCCTGCCATCGTAAGAAACAACCACATAATCTCTAAACTAAACGTGATAAGTTTTATGATCGCAAAAATGATGTGAAAAATATAATCAAGAAGATAATCACATAATCCTCTTCCTTCACCATAACATTTATTCGATTTATTTTTTGCGGGTAAGTCATGATAGTATGACTTCCGCATCAGAGAATATCAACAAATTAGCTGCACAGACACAAGAAGCTAGTTGCACAGACACAATTCAAGCTGAGAAAGATATATATATACTGGAAAGAGAAAAAAAGAGAGGCAAAAAAGACCCACACATGATCAGTATATATTTTTCTTACATGACAAAAACACATTGCGTTTCACTATTACGAAAATAAAAAAGAAAAGAGAAAAAGAAAACAATAGCCAAAATAAAGAAACCCAGTCAACCCCCCCCCCCAAAAAAAAAAAAAAAAAAAAATGATAATAATAATAATGTCACTTCCCTTACACTTCCTCTTACATCCATATCTCGACTTTACTTCATTTCTCTTATAATTTAATCTCCGTAATAAGGCAGATATTGCGACGCGAGGGAACGATGGCCCGATACACATGTCAGATTAACATGTATATCCTACACAAAGGCCGTTGGTTATGTCTTGATGTATTAATAATAATTGCATGAAAATATATTTATTCATATTCCAGAAAGAGAGAGGGAGAGAGAGAGAGAGAGGGAGGGAGGGAGGGAGGGAGGGTTGAGGGACAGGGAGAGGGAGAGGGAGAGGGAGAGGGAGAGGGAGAGAGAGAGGGAGAGAGAGAGAGAGAGAGAGAGAGAGAGAGAGAGAGAGAGAGAGAGAGAGAGAGAGCAAGAGAGAGCAAGAGAGAGAGAGAGAGAGAGAGAGAGAGAGACAGAGAGAGAGAGAGAGAGCAAATTTGCATATAGATCTATTCGAAAAAATCTACAAGAGAAACATAAATAAACAAATAAAAAAAGCCACCACACAAACCGCTCATTGAATATGCAAATGAAATCCGATATTTGGAACGTTTAACATAACTTACAAAATCATCCACCTTTTTTGCCAAATTTTACCTGGATATGACCGATAAATTTACTTCCAGGAAACTTATTCTGCGTAAGACGTGAATCGTTCGCGTTGCACTCTGTTTATCGCCTGAGTGGCAGATATTGCTTCATATTTTCTCCAGATCTACATTATTATATACTGAATCAAACTTACAGATATATGTAAATATATATATATATATATATATATAGATATATAGATAGATATATATATATATATATATATATATATATATATATATATATATATATATATATATATATATATATATATATATACATACTGTATATAACAGACGTCCACACCAGCTGATCCTCGGAGACCCGAGCTTCCACGCAACGACAGCTAATCATAATCAAGACCGACTAAAGCGACCTCATCGCAACTCCCTTAACAGCAAGAAACAGCCCATTAAGATATCTCCTCGGGCAAAATGCCTGAGTAATGCCACCCAAGTTTCCCCTGTTTAATGTCCTTGTATATAACGAGAGATCTGCCGCAGCCTCCCCCCGGCCTTCCAAGTGGCTATTTCGTGAGGCTCTGTGCTCGAGAGATGACGCCTGGCGAAGACCTCGGAGTGGCCGGGGTCGTGGCAGGTCGCCGTTGTTGCAGGTGGCTGCAGGGCGCGCGGCTCTCGATTTTACACAAATTAGCTCCACTCCCTTTAAAATGCAAGTAGACAAGGGACACACGCTTTCTTTTTCCTTCAAGTTTGGTTGGGGGGGAGAATTTGTGCTTTGGAGTGAATTCATGGTCTTTTTTTAGTCTTCGTTTTTTCTTTCTCACATATTCTCTCTCTTTCTTCCCTGTTTCTTCTCTCTTTTCTCGAGGCTCTCTCCTTTTTTCCGATCTTTTTCTCTTTTCTTGTTTTTCTCTCTTACTACCTCTTCCTTCCCTTACTTCTTTACAGAACCCCCCGCTCTATCTCTCATTCTCTGCCTCTCTCTATATATATTTATGTATAAATATATATCCCTTCTCCCTCCTTCCTCATCTTGACAAGACAACAAGCGCGTGCCTCTTTGGTCGCCCACACGCCCAAGCGCTCCATAAGGCAATTCCTGTTATCCCGTGATGAGGCAACATCACGCTCCGCTTCAACCTTCGCCGGAGAACACGACTCGTATCGCGGGGAGCAAGAACACAGGCAGGCACGAGGTTCATCCCGCGTTCAGTCGAAGAGATGTCTGGAGGGGAGGGAGGGAGTGGGAAGATGGGTATGGGTACATGTATGTATACATGACGGGGATGTGGTACGTTGTGTGCGCGCGCGCGTGTGTGTGTGTGTGCATGTGCAGTTAACTGTGAGAGTGTGCGTGTCTGGCCATCTATATCTGTATCAGTGTCGGTGATCTATATCCATATCTCTGTCTGTATTTATGTCTGAACATATTTACATATTTTCCTCCAATTCCCATCCCCTCCCCTTCCTTACACTTCCAAA
>BOPN01000070.1:140000-142500 GCA_017312705.2 Penaeus japonicus
GGCGGTGAGGGGGGGTACGGGGGAAGGTAAAGGGAGTATTGTCAACGGACACGAATTATGATGACATTAATTTTCTGAGTTTGTTCTGCAGTTGCAACAAAATGTGCAATGGTGATGTCAGGAATGTAACTGCAAAAACGTATTTATGAGACGAAAATAGAGTCTATTTTGTTTCCTTAAAAAAAATCACGCTGTTATTATCGAACTGAATTTGTCATAATCATATTTTGATTATACATTCTTGACAATGATAACAATGATAAGAATAATTATAATAATAATGATTATAATAACTACGTGCACGAATCAGTGCCTGAATCCATCTATCCTCCAGACCCCCTCCCCCCTATCTCTCTCTCTCTCTCTCTCTCTCTCTCTCTCTCTCTCTCTCTCTCTCTCTCTCTCTCTCTCTCTCTCTCTCTCTCTCTCTCTCTCTCTCTCTCTCTCTCTCTCTCTCCCTCTCCCTCTCTCTCTCCCTCTCCCTCTCTCTCTCCCTCTCTCTCCTCTCCCTCTCTCTCTCTCTCTCTCTCTCTCTCTCTCTCCCTCTCCCTCTCCCTCTCTCTCTCCCTCTCCCTCTCCCTCTCCCTCTCTCTCTCCCTCTCCCTCTCCCTCTCTCTCCGTACTATCTCTTATCTCTAATTGCTTCATGAATTACCGTAATCCATCGATCACACATGCGCCCATGTAATCCTTCCTCCATCACCCGAATCTCAAATTGCTTCATCCCAACATTATCCCGAAGCATCGAGCGAAGCTTCTTGCCTCGTCCGAACCAAACGAGGAGGGCACGGGGAGCGGGAGGAAGGGAAGGGAAGGGAAGGGAAGGGAAGGGAAGGGAACGCAAGGGCATCGCAGGCAAGAAAGCAAACAAGCCAGCAACGCCGTAACATATATGCACGCGTCCGAAGATGCTTTTACTTGTGATGAACGACCGACCACACATCATACTAACCTGTGCGGGGCCACGTGTTCCTGATGGGGCTTCTTGGGTCCGGGGATCCGCGTTTCGCTATTGATTCGCCCGCGGTCGGGATTAGGGATTCGCGAATCACCCGGCCAGCGTTCGAAAAGGCGACGACGGGAGTGCTTTATTTTTTATGCTACTGACAGACACTTATTTATGTACGGGTATTTAATCTAATCCACAACAAACACATGTGTACTGATTAAGGTGATATTGAAGGATTTGCGAGAGAGAGAGAGAGAGAGAGAGAGAGAGAGAGAGAGAGAGAGAGAGAGAGAGAGAGAGAGAGAGAGAGAGAGAGAGAGAGAGAGAGAGAGAGAGATAGAGAGAGAGAGAGAGAGAGAGAGAGAGAGAGAGAGAGAGAGAGAGAGAGAGAGAGAGAGAGAGAGAGAGAGAGAGAGAGAGAGAGAGAGAGAGAGAGAGAGAGAGAGAGAGAGGGAGAGAGAGACAGATAGATAGAAAGATATATAGATAGATACAGGAGAGAGAGGGAGAGAGAGAGATAGAGAGAGAAAGGGAGAGATAGAAGAGAGAGAAGCGAGATAGATAGATTGATAGAGAGAGAGAGAGGGAGGGAGAGAGAGAGAGAGAGAGAGAGAGAGAGAGAGAGAGAGAGAGAGAGAGAGAGAGAGAGAGAGAGAGAGAGAGAGAGAGAGAGAGAGAGAGAGAGAGAGAGAGAGAGAGAGAGAGAGAGAGAGAGAGAGAGAGAGAGAGAGAGAGAGAGAAAGAGAGCGAGATAGAGAGAGAGAGAAAGAGAGCGAGATAGAGAGAGAGAGAAAGAGAGAGAGAGATCCAACCGTAAAAAAAGAAGTAGCAAAACCAACACACACGGAACACGAGCCAAGCCAAACACACACACACACACACACACCAACACGCACCATGAATCCAAAAGCAAAGCGAAAGAGCCAATCGGGAAATCACAATCATCACCGCGCGGGCATCTCATAAACATGGCCAACAAACCTCGCCCTGGAACGACCAGGGTCCGTGTTCACTTCATGTCACTTTGTATTATTCAACAGATCCTTCCCACCCCCTCCTCTATACACCCGCGGCCCCACCCATCCCCTCCCCCCGCCCGTTCCGTTCCCTCGCAATGGGGATACGGGTAAGAAGAAACTTTTTCCCCTTTCCTCCCATCGTTCTCACCCACCCACCCACCTACCCCTTCCCCTCTCCCTCTCTTCCCACCTCCCCCTTCCCCTCTCCCTCTCTTCCCACCTCCCCCTTCCCCTCTCCTTCTCTTCCCACCTCCCCCTTCCCCTCTCCCTCTCTTCCCACCTCCCCCTTCCCCTCTCCTTCTCTTCCCACCTTCCCCTTCCCCTATTTCTATCTTCCAACCTCTCCCTTCCCCTCTTCCTCTCTTTCCACCTCCCCCTTCCCTCTTTCTCTCTTCCCATCTCCCACTTTCTCTCTTCCCACCTCCCCCTTCCCCTCTTTCTCTCTCCCTGGACCAATGTTATTTTCTAATATACTTTTTTTTCTTCCGTTTATTATTATCATTCTTTGTCTGGCTCCAGTGATCGGGAAGGA
>BOPN01000070.1:157500-160000 GCA_017312705.2 Penaeus japonicus
AATTTCGTCAGCGGAGGAGAGGAAACACGGCATAATCGCTACGGCATCAAATAGATAACCTTCAACTCCGGTGGGGAAAGTCCGGAGAGTTTTGCAATCCCTTGTCAACATCAACACCAACTCTTTTTATATTTTTTTTCCCCTAAATTTATGCATGGAAGTCTTACTTAGATTTTTGGGACTTTACACACACATCCATTAATTGGATGCGGAGTATCTGCAGGTGCGTTATCTATCCGGCAAACACTGCAGCTTCTCATTATTTTTTTCTGTCCCTCCCTCTCTCTTTTTTCGTGTGTGGAGGTGTTAGTATGTGTCTCATTATTTAACTTTACACGCTTATACTCCCTTGTTACATCTTAATCTCTCTCCCTTCATCCTGTTTTCCTTCTTCCTACTCTCCTTCTTCCTCGCTCATTTTCTGTCTCCTTTTTCTCTCTCTAGCCCTCGTCCTCTACATTTCCAATCTCTTTCTTAACCCGGCTCTCTCTTTCTCTTCTTTTTTTGTCTCTTCTCCCTCCTTTTTTCCTTTCTTCTATTCCTATCTCCTCCTTCTTCTCCTCTTCTCTCTCTCTATCTTCCTCTAATCCCCTCCTCTCTTTCTCCCATCTTCTCTTCTCTTTCTCCTCTTCCCCACCAACCTCCACTAATATATTCTTCACCTCATCCCCTCCTCTCTTTCTTCCCAATCTCCTCCTCCCTTTCTCCCTCCTCTGCCCCTTATCCCCCGTTTCGTCCTTCTCCTTAACCCCTACTCCTTTTCTCCATCTCCTCCTTACTTTCTCCCTCATTTCCACCCCTCCCCCAGCCCCCAGCACCCCCCCCCCTCCTTTCTTCCCCCCATCCCCTCCTTTCTTTCTCCTTCTGTTCCTCCCCTCCCCTCCCTCCTCCTCCCCCGTCCCCGTCCCCCGTCCCCCATCACCTCCCTTGCCCTCAGCCTCTCCTCTCTTTCTCCCCCTGACAGCTAAAGTGTTCTTCATTTCCTGCGTCTCGTTTCGCGACTGAGTGGAGCAGGAAATGTGGGTGTGTACAGGGCGTCATCGGGTCACCATTCGGCCCACATTATCAGGTTTTACTAGCTTCGGGGAATCCGGTGCTATTTGCACAGTTCGGCTACAAAATCTGAGGATCTATTCTCGGAATCGAAGTGATCAGCTTTTCCCCCCTCTTTTCGGATAATTTTATCTATTTTTTTAACGTCCATATATCCGATCGAGAACGAGAGAAAAAATAATAGTTTCGTCGGGGGAGTTACTATCACGAAAGGCATTTGGCGAAAATTGGCCGGAGCTCCATCGTCGCGACTGCCATCCCGCCCGGCAGTCGTTGGGTGATCATACGTACGCCATAGAATTTTGAGACATCGCCATAATAATATGAATGGCCTAATTCACAGGAATCATCCGGCCCCATAAAACTACAAATCCTCCATTCTATCGGCTTTAAGTAACTCATAAACGCCAGGGAAGTGCCCCATCGGCGAAGTCTAACAATTTTATGCATAGATTTACCTTTCACGAATATTCCCTTCCGAGTGGAATGAGGGTGGGAGGGAGAGGGGTAGTTCAAACCTGGCGTACAAGATCCCTAGACTTTCCCATTTACGATAGGCCAAAATTTACCCCTTTTACCGCCTGTTCTTTCTCATAGTAATGGAAAGACGGGGAAGAAGAAAACGAATATTCCATTCCGAGTGGAACGAAGGTGGGAGGGAGAAGGGGTATATCAAACCTGGCGTACAAGATCCCTAGACTTCCATTTACGATAGCCCAAAATCTACCCGTTTTATCGCCTGTTTTTTCATGGTAATGGAAAGGCAGGGAAGAAGAAAACGACAGAGGGATGGGAGGAGGAGAAGAAAAAGTTAGGTTAAGAAGAGGAAGGTGAGAGGAAGAGAAGGTGGTGAGACAAAAAAAAAAGGTGGAGGGGGTCCAGAAAGAAGATAGTGAAGGTGCAGTATAAGAAAAAAAAAAAGATTCAAGGAGGGGGATAGAAGAAGGGGGGGGGGGGGGGCAGAGGTGGGTAATGATCAGTGATCTTTAGGAAGCTCTTCATCCTCGTGGTCCTTCTGACCAATTTCGAAACCAGACGAAATCTCGTAATCCCAGTCAACAATTACTTTATGATCAGATTTAGGGATTAATTATCTCGACTGGCTTACGCAGAGCAAAATTTCACGAATACACGGAGAAATCGGTGTATCGAGTACAATTTGATACTGTATTTTTCTATAATAGTTCCTTGGAAAAAAACATATTTTCACAAGAAACACTGCTTATTACTCGATTAAATCAAACATGTTAAAGGCACTTAATCTTTTTTTGGGGGGA
The DNA here is from genome assembly GCA_017312705.2 of Penaeus japonicus. Lineage (NCBI taxonomy): Eukaryota > Metazoa > Arthropoda > Malacostraca > Decapoda > Penaeidae > Penaeus > Penaeus japonicus. The sequence continues at coordinate 159,831 of BOPN01000070.1, forward strand.
GCAATAAACCATTGCATCTTATTTACTTCATGACGAACGACAGGTAAAACGAATAAACAACCAAACAACGAAAAACGAATCTGGACATCATAACACATTCTAATTGATTTTCTTGGACAAATCAGCTAAAAGGAACGATCAAAATTATACATACATACATACATACATAC
>BOPN01000070.1:175000-177500 GCA_017312705.2 Penaeus japonicus
TGGGGAAGGGAGAGGGAGAGGGAGAGGGAGAGGGAGAGGGAGAGGGAGAGGGAGAGGGAGAGGGAAAGGGAGAGGGAGAGGGAGAAGGAGATAGAGGGTGAGAAGGAGGAAGGGAAGCTGGGAATGAGGGGGAGGGGGGTAAGAAAAGTGAGAAACAGAAAGAGAGAGAGGGAGAAGAAGAGGGAGGGAGAGAGAGAGGGGGGGGAGGGAGAGAGAGAGAGAGAGAGAGAGAGAGAGAGAGAGAGAGAGAGAGAGAGAGAGAGAGAGAGAGAGAGAGAGAGAGAGAGAGAGAGAGAGAGAGAGAGAGAGAGAGAGAGACATAGAGAATAAAATAAGAAGAAAGAACGATACGATTCCTACTGTCCGAGCCCTGCAAACACTCCCCCTGGAAACGGAACTCAGTCGGAGCCTCAGCAGAAGGGGACAGACGTCTTCTCAGACACATCGACCCAAATTAAAAGCCTTTCCCTCGCCAGCACTCTATACGCGAACGGCGAGGGCTGCGAGTGCCACAGTCATTCCAGTAGCCCCGCAACCGTACGTTCACCCCCTCCCCGACCCCTACCTCTTTCCCCTTTCCCCTTTCCTATGTCTCCTTCCTTCAAAACCTCCATTCCCTCCCCTGATTCTTTCTCTCTCCCTGTCCACTTCCACCCCTTCCCTCACGCTATTCCCCTTTCTTCTGCCCCTCTCTCTCCTCTATGCACGTTTACCCCCTCCCCTCCCCTCCCTATGCACGCCCGCCCTCTCCGCCCTCCTACCGCACTCTAGCCCGCCCGTATCAACAAGACGGTCTCCAATGACACGGACAATTGGTCTTGAGAAGATTGGGTGTCCTCCTCCCCTCCCCTCCCCCCTCCCCCCCCCCCCATCCACTCTTTCAACCTAGAGTCTACTCGAGGCTGGGAAAGGAAGACGAGAGAGAAGGGAAAATGTATATATTTATCAAGAAAAAAAAAAGACGTAGAAGAGAAAAAAAAGGGAGGAAGGGAGGAGGGGAGGGGAGGAGAAGGGGTCCAAGAGGACTCGTAACAGCTGGTGAAAAATCGCCTCGTGTGTCCCAGCTACGTCCAATTACTTCGCTCCTGCGGGGCTTTGTCCACGAGCACCTCGCGCCCCTTGAGCTCTTCAGTGTCGCGCCTCAAGGACCCCGAACCAACATGGGCACCGCTTTGTGTTGGCTGATAGCTGCTGGAGGACGATGGGAGGAAGGGGGGGTGGGTAGCGGGGAAAGGGGGTAGAAGGAGAAGGGAAAGGGGGTAGAGGGGGAAAGGGGGAAGAAGAAGGCAGAAAAGGAAGGAAGAGAGAATGAAAGGGGGAGGAATTAGGGGACAAAAGAGAAGAAAGGAAAGAGGTGGAAGGGATAAGGGCTTGGCGAATGGGGGCCGGGGAAGAAGTGAGAAGAAAGCACTGGCCGTGAGAGAGAGAGAGGATGGCAGAGGAAGTGGACTGAGGGACAAGGAAAAGAACTGTCTGCGAGAGGAAACAAACAAACAAAAAAGCAGAAGGCCAAGTGAGCTGGCAAAAGGGAAATATACATGAAAGGCCTCAGCGATCGTAACAGGAACGGCGGAGAAAACCCTGACGAAGACTCTGACAAAAGAAGAAAACAGAAAATAAACGAAAACCGAGAAAGAGAAATCGAGAGAAAAAAGACGACAAAACGACAGACCGAGAAATACCTCAACGAGGGGAGACACGACGAGGGAGAAGAGCTCGCCACAAGAGAGGGGGAAAGCGAGGGGAAAGCTTGAAGCACTCTCCTGCCGTCTTGAGAATGACAGATGTATCCGAGGAGTCCGAGCAGACGGAAAAATGGACACGACAACTATATAGGTTTTCTGGTGGTGTAAACAAGGGTAACATACGGGACCCAAACAACACGGGCGGGGGACGCAGCAGCGGGAAACAGGGAGTGAAATGGCCCGTCGAGATCTCCTCTTATCCTTATTGATATTATCATTACAGTTATCATCTTCATTTATTGGCGAGTGTGTGCTCTCTAACTGCCGAGGGGAAGGAATTGTGTTATTGTACGGAAGATCTGAGATGATTCAATAACAGATGTTTCGGAAGAGCAAGAGGATAAAGAGGCGGAGGAGGAAGAGGAGGAAAAAGGGGATGAGTAGCAGGAAAAAGAGGAGGAGGAGAAGGAAGAGGAACAAAAGGGAGAGGAACAGAAAGAGAGGAGGGGGAGGGAGAGAACAGAAAAAAAGAGGAGGGGGAGGAAGAACAGAAGAAGAAGACGGGGAAAGAATAACAAAACATAGGAGGAAGTCGAAGAGGGATAGAGAGAGGAGGAGAAAGACGGGGAAAGTCGTCAAAAAACAAATCTATAAATTACCGTAGAACAATCATAAGTCATAATTCCAATAACATAAGATTCCGCCATAATAAGCGCTTCTTGAACATGACTGCAGACAATTCCGCGTTAATTGACATAGAGCCCATGTCACCGAAAGGAATGTCGTAATTCGACATTTGTTAGAGTGATTCAACG
>BOPN01000070.1:185000-187500 GCA_017312705.2 Penaeus japonicus
AGAGAAGGTCTCTCACCCTCATACAATTATCCTCTCCTTCCGCCTTTCCCCTTTCTCTACCACTTCAGTAGACAGAATCATTATCTGTTCTTTTCCCCTTTACCGAATCCAGTGGATATCATCTTATCTTGTAAAATTCCGAATTATGTTATCAGTGGGCGTCCCCTTTTATGCGACAAGCTGTTTAACAAGTCTACGGACTAGCTCATGAGATTTCATTACCTAGAGTGAGGGGAGGACAAGTTTGTTCATATGTGTAGCGCACTTACTTACTTGCAAGTCATGTTGCTCTCATAATCAAGCAATGAAGTACAAACGAAGTATCAATATCAAATTCATGCTTACGAAAGAAGAAAGGAAAAAAAAAGGTTAATCGCCAAAATCCATTTAATAAATCACGTCACGCTACAAAAAGAAGAAAAAAGTTACCAAATCGCGTCTTCGCGTGGATTTTTCAAGATCCTCGGCGAGATTATATATCCAACCTCATTACCGAGTCAGGAGTTGATGGCCGTGGAGTTACGTCGCAGTTCTCTCCTCTCTCTCCCTTTCCCTCCTTTTCTCCCTTTTCTTCTTCCCCCCCCCCCTCTCCGTCTCTTTCTACCTTTTCCGCTCGCCCTACATCTCCCTCTTCCTCTCCCTCTCTCCTCTTTCCTCTCTCCCTCTCTCACCTACCTTCTTCAGAATCCGCCCCGTGTCGTGCCACATACCCAGCGAATACAAAAGTCAAAATTACATATCTCGGATATCCACATTCAGACAATAATTGCACAGCACGAGAGGGTCCATGTTGCAATAATAACGCAGCGTTTGTAATGCAACGTTCCTGGGCATTGCATGCCAGTTTCCTACAAAGAAAAAAAGTTTTTTTTTTAAGTTGTATAAACGAATAAAGTCTTTATATAGATGAGGAGCGTTGATGTCTATTTGCCCCCCCCCCACCCCCACCCCCACAACACACCATTCTAAAGCTTTTAAAACAAATGAGTTTTGCCAATGCAGCAGAGCCATAATTATTATGCACTCAATCATACACTGATTATGATATACATATATATTTTAACATAGCATACATGAAACATCTTCAAATTTATATATATGTACCCAAGAACATAAAAATATACTTTCACCAGAGTCTATTGATTGATAGTGGACACAGCATTATTCATAAGCAGGATACGTCGCTTACGAGCTTGGCCTTGCACATGCGCCCTGGCAGAGTCGATAAGGTGTGGTAAGGCGGCGAGTTAAGCATGCCATCTCCCCCTCGCTATTGCAAAGACCGGGATGTCCCCTCGAATGCAACACGTAAAGTTGAGAATTCAGTGAGGCGTTTGTCTTATCGAAATATCCTGGTATCACGCATGCTAATACAGTCACAGCGAAACTCGACATGCGCACATGCAAAAGCGTTGACACACACACACACACACACACACACACACACACACACACACACACACACACACACACACACACACACACACACACACACACACACACACACACACACACACACACACACACACACGCACACACACACACACACACATAAAATAGCTCATAAGCAGACATCCGCCCAGTGTCAGGGGCAAAGAATGAATATTACACCGAGTGCAAGCGCAGTACCTTGTGGTAAGTAAAACGAGAGATACAAATTCTATTCTCCATCTCCTTTTTTTACCTTAGTTATCAAACGAGAATGAAATCTGAAACATGAAAACTGAAATAACGATAACAATACTGGCGACAACAATAAGCATACCGAATACCCCAATGAAGCCATCACAACCGGAGAAGCTAACGCCAACAAAAACAACAACGCCGACAACACACCTCGTCCGTGCAATCGCTCAGCGTAAACATTCCCGGCACCCCATTCCGCGCCGTCTCCGAGGCCGTATTTCATCCCTTGCTATCATCATTAGCCGGGACGAGACACTGCACTCCTAACTTCCCCTTTCCGTTCACTTTTATCACTTTCTGTCCGTCTGTAGCGTGGAGGCTTCTTTGCGCTCTCGCTCTCTCTCTCTCTCTCTCTCTCTCTCTCTCTCTCTCTCTCTCTCTCTCTCTCTCTCTCTCTCTTTCGCCCCTTTCCTTCCCTACCCTTCCACCCTTCTAGTCGCCCGCCTTTCCAATATATCTTTTTTCCGTTTGTTTCTCTTCTTTCTCCAGTCCTTTTTTCTCCCTTTTTCTCTTCTTCAATTCTTTACCCTCTTCTTTTTCTTCGTCCTCCTCATTCTCCTCTTCTACTTCTTCCTGTTCTATTTTTTCTTCCCCCTCTTCTTTTCATTTTATTTCTGTTTCTTCTTTTCCATGATCTTCCTCATCTTCTTCTTCGTCGTCCTCCTCCTCCTCATTTTTTTTCTCCTAATTCCTAATCCTCCTCATCTTCTGTTCTTCCTCCTCTTTCTCCTTCTCGGTCATCTTATTTGTATCTTTCTATTTCTTTTCTTTGTGCCTGATAGTTGTCTATGTCTGAGAACCTTATAAGTTTTTT
>BOPN01000070.1:192500-200000 GCA_017312705.2 Penaeus japonicus
TCCCCGGGAGGAGGGGAGAGGGGAAAGGGGAGAGGGGAGAGGGGAGAGGGGAGAGGGGAGAGGGGAGAGGGGGAGAGGAGGGGAGAGGGGGAGAGGAGGGGAGAGGGCGAGAGGAACGGAGGGGAGTAATGGAAGGGAAAGGGGAGAACAGAAAGAGAGGGAAGAGGAGAAGGGAGATGGGAAATGGAGAATGGGAGAGGACGGGAAGAAGAGAAAGAGAGGGGAGAAAGAGAAACGAGGAGGGGAGAGGGAAAGATAAGGATGGGGGTAGAGGAAAGGGAAAGATGGATAGTTGTTTTTTTTTCGTATGGGAATTCTTTGTCTTATATTCATATTGATATTACTGTCACTATAATTACAACATCAATATTACCAATAACAATTATCATATTATTAATGATGATAATGATGATGATGATGATGATGATGATGATTATGATGAAAGAGAGAAAAAAGAAAATCAGTGGCAAGTCTCACGTTTGGTACAGCCCCTTCGTTACAGCTTTACTGTGCGTTATTATTTCATCATTTGGCATCACCCCCCCTCAACCCCATCATCCTTGTCTCTCTTCCCATTCCGTTCTACCCATATCACCTCCCTCTTCTTTTCCCATTCGTTTTAGTCTCCTCCTTCCTTCTTTCTTCCCCCTCCCTCCTTCCCCCCTCCCCTTTCCTTATCATTAGCCTTATCTTCCTCCCTCCATTCCCCTTATTTCAACTCCCTCTTCCCTTCTCATTCGCCCTACTCTGTTCCATCCCTACTTCTTCTCCCACTTCCCTCTCCCTCCTCCCCTCTACTCCTATCTTACCCTCTCTCACGACACCTGCCAATCAGCGGGTCGTGTGCGACCACGAGGTACCCTCGACAGGCAGGTGTAAATGCTGTCGGGAGGAAGGGAAGGAGGTGAGGAGAGTGAAGGAGGTGAGGGGAGAGAAGGAGGTGAAGGGAGAGAAAGAGAGGAGGGAAATGAAGAAGAGGAGGTGAGGGGAGCGAAGGAGAGAAGAAGGTGAGGGGAGAGAAAGAGGTGAAGGGAGAGCAAGAGAGGAGGTATGGGAAATGAAGAAGAGGAGGTGAGGGGAATGAAGGAGAGAAGGTGAGGGGAGAGAAGGAGGTGAAGGGAGAGAAAGAGAGGAGGTAAGGGGAGTGAAGGAGAGAAGGAGGTGAGGGGAGCGAAGGAGAGAAGGAGGTGAAGGGAGAGAAAGAGAGGGGGTAAGGGGAATGAAGGAGAGAAGGAGGTGAGGGGAGCGAAGGAGAGAAGAAAGTGAGGGGAGAGAAGGAGGTGAGGGGAGCGAAGGAGAGAGAGAGAGAGAGAGAGAGAGAGAGAGAGAGAGAGAGAAACAGACAGAGAAAAATAGAGACAGAGAGAAGAAAAAGGGGATGGGGGAAAGAAACCAGAGAGAAACAGAGACAGAGAGAAAGAGTGAGAAACAGAGAGACAGAGAGGGAGGGTAGGTTCATCGCCGACATTTAAATTTCATTCTCTCGCTGGTCAATAGAGAACGGGAACAGACTCTGGGCTGTAAATAACTACCACATGCCATCCACCAATCAGGAATCTGTTTCATGGTTCCCTCGCATGGAATCAATAACAGAAGAGAAAGAGAGAGAAAGAGTAAGAGAGAGAGAGAGAGAGAAGGAGAGAGAGACTGAAGGGGAAGAAGGCATACCAGAGGGACTCTGGAGGGAATTATTAAGGAAGATACCCAGGCTCCTCCTACTTTTTATAACACGGACATATTGAGCTTAAATACCACCGTTGACGATTTGTATTCTACTATCGTTATGCCTTATACAATAGACGATACAACTCACGCACGCCATAGACGCAACCATCGGTAACTTACACGTATTTTTTTTTCTTTTCTTTTAACCCTAACCGGCATCTCTTGAGTAATTGACCTTCCTCCCGACAGATGGCTCTCGAAGAGAAAAAAAACACTCTTCGGCCTGCTTGTTAACCCGAATATATATTTTTTTTCCTTCGTGTCTTAGAGAACATGATCAAGTAAATCCCGTTAATTAAATTAATAGAGCGGTGGAAAGAGGGGAGGAGGAGGGGAGTTGGGGAGGGAGAGAGGGAGAGGGAAGGGAGTTTAATTGGTGAGGTAATAATCTCGCTTGGTTGAGAGCCAAAATGGGGGGAAATATTCCTTTCATGGACGAGGAAACGGCCACGTCCAAAGTGGACACTTGGAAACAACTTGAAATGGAATTCAAGTGGAAGACCGTTTAACACACTGACATGAGTAATGCATGGTTAATAGGTTAAAATAGAACATATATAAATACATACATACCTGTATGCATGTAGGCTACACACACACACACATACACACACACACACACACTTAATCTACTGTTTAGGAAGATACATAAATCACAAAGAAACTGCTTCAGGAACAGGAATGAAGTTAAAATGATGGATAGACCAACTGGAGAAAGAAACTCGCCATAATTACAGATGTATTACTTCCCATACACAGGGACAGAACACATGGAAGATGAATGGTTGCAACAGGAGGAAATTTCATGTCTGTTGCAACGGGAATGAGTCCCATATCTGTTCAAACGGGAGCGAATCTTATATCTGTTGCAACGTGTGTGTGTTTAAATATCCGTTCAAAACTATTCAAGGATTTTCTTAATATCGATATTTTTGTTTTCCTTTATAATGCTTATTTTTTTGCAATTGCACATCCCCACCAAACCAGCTTTTATGAGCAGGTTGCAAACGCAAGAAAATCGTCGAGAAACAAGGTTTTAAGATGTTGTGGGGATTCAAATATCGACCTTCTATCAAAGATATTTGTTTCATCTTTTTAACCGTGCACTATATTTTGTTTATCTTAAAAAACTTTGGGACATTAATCTGAAAATATCTTTTCGAAAATGCTTAATCATGCACATAAATGTCGGTTTTAAAACTCATCTTGCTAATTAAGTTACACGCTCACCTAACATTAGGAAGTTTACAAAAGACTAATAATATCCCTGCCCTTCACATTACATACTGGAACTTACACTTATTCATACATTGGCATTGATACACACAAATAAACACGTAGAAATACCCTCATACATGCAAACAGGCACAAACACACGCACGCACACACATGCACACACACACACGCACACACACACACACACACATACACACGCGCATGTTCAAACTTTCTAGTTTCACCTATTTGTTTTGGATAATTGTGAACAGTTGTGCAAAAAGCAGGACAATACTAGTTAGTGTTCATACTTTTAATTACTGATTAAATGTTTCGGTAATGAGTCAGTGTTAAGAACCGTGTCATAGTATTTATATGATGATGGTGATGATGATGATGATGATGATTGATGATGAGGAAGATGACGATGACGATGACGATGACGATAGTGATAACGATGACGATGTTGACGACTATGATAACGAAAAAAAAAAATAGAGAAAAAAACGTACAAGAAAAAAAGGCCGAGTGGGGCGAAGAGGCCACAGCAAATTTATCCCCCCGCGCAAGTCCCCCGAGCTCCTTTCTCATGGGGACGAGCGAGGGAGCCGCCCGCGAAAGTGAGGAATGTGACAGCCAGGTCTCGGCTCCTGGTTGTTACATGACCACTAGCTGTATCTCTATCGACTTCGGTGTCAGCCAATAGCGAGACGGCGACACTCGGCGGGTCGAGATACACCCTCTGGCGCGGGGGAATTTTACCTCTTACGTGTGCTCTGTGTACCCTGGACAGCGGACACTCCTCGGTGCTACGTCATTCTGTGTGCGCGCTCTGCATGGTGCCGTGTCATGTGTTTTCATGTACTGGCTCTAATTTATGTACCGAGATGCATTCGAACCATATGAGGTGCGCTGGTGTTGATGTACTCAGTATAGAATATGCAGTAGGATATAAACACAGCTCAAACAAGTCTTAATTGCATACCGTTGTACATTTACTCTTAATGATGCACAATCATCTACTCAATCAAAATAAAACAAAACATATACGCCCTCAAAATCGCCACCATGTACACTGCATCATGGAACATCACATGCTGCACGAAAAGACCTAAATAATACACATACCACAGCCTGTCCTCCTCCCCACGCACTGTACACATTCGTCCTGTACATCTCACGCGCACAAATCATCTTGGTCCCTCTCCGCCATGTACACTTTCTGCTCAGACTTCGTCCCAGGAGAAGAAAAGGAATAGGACACTGGATGCTTCTATGGCACGCGACCTGCATCCACGCGGAGACACTGGCGGACACTCACCTGGAAAAGAAGAGACAGGAATTAATTGTTATTCTACTTTGAGAAGGTGGAATAATACGTAAATATATGGAATATTGAACAAATACTAAATACAACATTTTCTAATCTATACATTCAAATTTAGTATGTGTGTGTTTATGTAAACATATACGAAAATATATAAATATAAATATACATCCATATACACACCCTCACACACACACACACACACACACACACACACACACACACACACACACACACATATATATATATATATATATATGTGTGTGTGTGTGTGTGTGTGTGTGTGTGTGTGTGTGTGTGTGTGTGAGTGTGTGTGTGTGTGTNTCTCTCTCTCTCTCTCTCTCTCTCTCTCTCTCTCTCTCTCTCTCTCTCTCTCTCTCTCTCTCTCTCTCTCTCTCTCTCTCTCTCTCTCTCTCATCTTATCTTTCCCCTTCCCCTTCCTCTTCCCCTTCCTCTTCCCCTTCCCCTTCCCCTTCCCCTTCCCCTTCCCCTTCCCCTTCCCCTTCCCCTACCTCTACTTCTACCTCTCCCTCTCTCTCTTCCTCTCCCCCTTCCTCTTTCTCTCCTGTCCTTTCTCATCTTCTCTTACTTTCCCTCTCCCCTCCTCCTTCCCTCCCTCTTTCTTTTCCACTTCTTTTCCCTCTCCCTCTTTCGTACGTTTTTTTTAATCCTTCCTAAACTCAAGATACTACCCAATTCCAATATCTCTCCATCCATCCATTCATCCATCCATTTACGTTATTCCATCCTTCTATTCTCCCTCCTCCTGGAGACATTGGCATGAGGATGGCACAAAACAGGAGCGATACCCTGTCCAGATGCCCAACCCGACTGGGAAATCCCGGATGAAAAGCGCTTCCCTTGGGACGGACGGCATACAAAGGCGGGCGGGAACGCGTGCATTTTTGTCTACAAACGTGGGTTTACGGCTGTGTCCGTGCGTGTGCGTGTGCGTGTGCGTGTACGTGTGTGTATGTGTGGGTGTGTGTATGTGTGGGTGGGTGGGTGTATGTGTGTGGGTGGGTGTATGTATGTGTGTGTGTGTGTGTGTGTGTGTGTGTGTGTGTGTGTGTGTGTGTGTGTGTGTGTGTGTGTGTGTGTGTGTGTGTGTGTGTGTGTGTGTGTGTGTGTGTGTGTGTGTGTGTATGTGTGTGTGTGCGCGCGTGCTATCACTTAAACCACACGAGTGTCAAACATATTCATATTCAAATGTACATCTTGAAACAAGTATATGAATAAACCATGTCTCGCGCCTTTAGGAGCAAACACGCGTACTTCAAGCTACAATCAAATCTCTATCAAGCACCTAGGCCCCTCCCCCTCCCACCACCCCTCCCCCTCCATCCCCAGCTCGTCCTTCGTCCTTGTGCCCGAAGTTCCTGCCAAGAATCGTCGCAAAATGGCCCCCTCAACGAAGATAGTTAAGCGAAACTACAGTCAAAAACGACCTTCAAATCTAACTTCCTTCTTTGAAACTGCCGAAACAAATTTCTTGAGGTACTACTTTCTCCCTCTTCTCCTTCCCTCTCTTGCCCCTCCCCCCCCCCCCTCAACCCGTTGCCCTTTCCTTCCTCTCTCCCCCTTCCACCCTTCTCCTTCCTCTCTCCCCATCCTCTTGTTCCCTTTTCTCTCTCTCCCCTCTTTCCCCTCTTGCACCACCCTCTCCTTCCCCCTATTTCCCTATTTCCATCTCTTCCCTCTTACTCCCTCTCTGCTCCCCTTATCACCCTTTTCTTCCATCTCTTCCATTCTTGCCACTTCCCATTCCCCCCTTTAACTCCCGCTCTCCCCCTCCCCACCCCTCACTCGCCCACGTCTAACAGCCGCTCATCAGCGAGAAGGGGACAGTACGGAGGTGCAAGGGCGCTTGTGATTGGCTGAAAGGCGGTGGAGGCTTCCCCGGGAGGAGGGGAGAGGGGAGAGGGGAGAGGGGAGAGGGGGAGAGGAGGGGAGAGGGGGAGAGGAGGGGAGAGGGCGAGAGGAACGGAGGGGAGGAATTGAAGGGAAAGGGGAGAACAGAAAGAGAGGGAAGAGGAGAAGGGAGATGGGAAAAGGAGAATGGAAGAGAACGGGAAGAAGAGAAAGAGAGGGGAGAAAGAGAAACGATGAGGGGAGAGGGAAAGATGAGGATGGGGGTAGGGGAGAGGGAAAGATGGATAGCAGTATTTTTTCGTATGGTAATTCTTTGTCTTATATTCATATTGATATTACTGTCACTATAATCATAACATCAATATTACTAATAACAATGATTATATCATTAATGATGATAATGATGATGATGATGATGATGAAAGAGAAAAAATAAATATGTGGCAAGTCTCACGTTTAGTACAGCCCCTTCGTCACAGCTTTACTGAGCGTTATTATTTCATCATTTGGCACTACCACCCCTCAACCCCATCATCCTTGTCTCTCTTCCCATTCCGTTCTACCCATATCACCTCCCTCTTCTCTTCCCATTCGTTTTAGTCTCCTCCTTCCTTCTTTCTTTCCCCTCCCTCCTGCCCCCCTCCCCTTTCCTTATCATTAGCCTTATCTTCCTCCCTCCATTCCCCTTATTTAAACTCCCTCTTCCCTTCTCATTCGCCCTACTCTGTTCCATCCCTACTTCTCCCACTTCCCTCTCCCTCCTCCCCTCTACTCCTATCTTACCCTCTCTCACGACACCTGCCAATCAGCGGGTCGTGTGCGACCACGAGGCACCCTCGACAGGCAGGTGTAAATGCTGTCGGGAGGAAGGGAAGGAGGTGAGGAGAGTGAAGGAGGTGAGGGGAGAGAAGGAGGTGAAGGGAGAGAAAGAGAAGAGGCAAGGGAAATGAAGGAGAGGAGGTGAGGGGAATGAAGGAGAGAAGGTGAGGGGAGAGAAGGAGGTGAAGGGAGAGAAAGAGAGGAGGTAAGGGGAGTGAAGGAGAGAAGGAGGTGAGGGGAGCAGGGAGAGAAAGATGAGGGGAGAGGAGGAGGTGAGAAGGGAGAAAGAGAGGAGGTAAGGTGAGGAAGGAGGTGAGGAGATAAGGAGAGAAGGTGAGGGGAGAGAAGGAGGTGAAGGGAGAGAAAGAGGGAGGTAAAGGGGGCAGGAGAGGAAATTGAGGGGAATGAAGGAGAGAAGGTGAGGGGGAAGAAGGAGGTGAAGGGGAGAGAAAGAGAGAAGGTAAGGGGAGTGAAGGAGAGAAGGAGGTGAAGGGATTGAAGGAGAGAAGGAGCAGACGGGAGAGAATGAAGCGAGGAGAGAG
>BOPN01000070.1:202500-205000 GCA_017312705.2 Penaeus japonicus
CTGTATCTCTATCGACTTCGGTGTCAGCCAATAGCGAGACGGCGACACTCGGCGGGTCGAGATACACCCTCTAGCACATGAGGGAATTTTACCTCTTACGTGTGCTCTGTGTACCCTGGACAGCGGACACTCCTCGGTGCTACGTCATTCTGTGTGCGCGCTCTGCATGGTGCCGTGTCATGTGTTTTCGTGCACTGGCTCTAATTTATGTACCGAGATGCATTCGAACCACATTATGTGCGCTGGTGTTGATGTACTCAGTATAGAATATGCAGTAGGATATAAACACAGCTCAAACAAGTCTTAATTGCATACCGTTGTACATTTACTCTTAATGATGCACAATCAATGATGACAGCAACTGAGACTTCGTCTCATATATTCCTCAAGATAGGAAACTAGGACCGATAATGACGTGACCACTGAGAAGGGGCATCGCATGATTATACTGTAAACACTGAAAGAACATAACAGCACATGCAGGTAATTCATAGAGGGTTTCCAGTCCACAGGGCGAGGATGTTGGTTATCGCGGTATTTTGCACGAGGTATGTTACACGAAGTTCTCTGGATGGGGGGGGGGAGTTCAGTGGGGGGCGAAACCCCCCTTGGCTAGGGCTAACTTCAAAACTAGTCAAAATTAGGTAGGTAATTGGATTAAGACTTTGCATGCGAAATATGACCCGAAGTAGCACGGAGTGACATAAAAAGGAGGACCCAGATTGTGGGAACCAGAGGAGGAATCGCACATTATCTCCACTATATATGAAAATTAGAGGTTGGGAGGAATCCACTTTTGCAGTATTTCGTAACGACGCGTTATTCGGAAATTTTACCATATATAGATAGATAAATAGAAAGATAGATAGACAGATAAATATATAGATACAATATATATATATATATATATATATATATATATATTTACATATATACATATACATACACACACACACACAGACACAGTAAAGGTGAAATGAATGACATGTGACTGCATGTTTTCAAGAATCCCGTTCTAATTTGCGAAATGTATATCTTACAACATTACTACAATAATAAAAAATCAACCTATTGCATACGCATATTACCATACAAAATCAATTAGTCATTGGGGAATAATGTTACATACGATATCTTAGCTGTTTATACGCGTATAGTGAAAGAGGAAAGATTTTTCTATAATAATAATGATAGTAATAATAATAATGATAGTAATAATAATAATGATAGCAATTATAATACAATTAATAGTAATAAAAACAATGATAATAATAATAACAATAATAATAATAGTGATAATAATAACAATATTAATGATGATGATGATGATATCAATGACAATAATAATAATGACAATAATGATGATGATGATAATTATATTAATGATAATAATCATCATCATAATATAAAAAGTAATGATAATTATAATAATAATACTAATGATAATGATAATAATAACGATAATTATATTAACAATCTCTCGCTCTTGCTCTCTACACACACACAGATACGTCTCTCTCTCTCTCTCTCTCTCTCTCTCTCTCTCTCTCTCTCTCTCTCTCTCTCTCTCTCTCTCTCTCTCTCTCTCTCTCTCTCTCTCTCTCTCTCTCTCTCTCTCTCTCTCTCTCTCTCTCTCTCTCTCTAATTCTGTGTGTGTGTGTGTGTGTGTGTGTGTGTGTGTGTGTGTGTGTGTGTGTGTGTGTGTGTGTGTGTGTGTGTGTGTGTGTATGTACATATATATATATATTTATCTCTCTTTCTCTTATACACGATACATGCAACAATCAAAACCGCATCCCATAAACCAACCCCAAAAGTTTGATTTCAGTTCATCTCCAATGCAGGAAATGATACCCAGCTGTTAACCCAAGCCTAAAGCGAGGTGGCTGATTACGGCAGTGTATAGCGTGCGCTTGTGTGCAGGAGAGGGAGAGAGGGGGGGGGGGAGTGGTGTGGGAGGGGAGGGGGAGAGGGGGAGTGGGAGGGAAGGGGGAGGGGATGGGGGCGGGGGAGGGAGAGGGGATGGGGGCGGGGGAGGGGGAGTGGAGTGGGAGGGGAGGGGGTATAGGAGGATGGCTACTTGGGATATAAGGGGGGGAGGGAAGAGCGTCGTGGGGCGAAGAGGGGAGGGGGAGGGGGAAGGGGAGGGTGAGGGAGAACGACACGTGGCTTATTTGCAAGCGACAGAGAAAAATGCCTGATGCACGCCAACTATTTTCGGTTCGTGATTGAACCTGCTTGACCTCATTATGCTGGGAAAATAGCGGAGCCGCGCGCGTCGTCCGTCGGCAGAGGGTTTCCGCCAGTCTAATTCCCCGTGAGTTCGAGGGATGATGAACTTTGGCCGGAGGGACTGCGATAAGGGCCTAGGGGAGGCTTCGATTCCACTCACTGCTTATTAGAGGTATTGTTTTTCGCTTTGTTTCAGAAACGATAGGTGGTGGCGGTGGTGGGGGGGGGGGGGCGGTGGTCGTGGTGGTGGTGGTGGTGGTGGTAGGGG
>BOPN01000070.1:210000-212500 GCA_017312705.2 Penaeus japonicus
TTTTCCAAACCAGAAAAAAAAATCAGAACGAATTAATCCCCTAAAACATTTATTAGAAAGGTACGAAAAAATGCATAGCACGCTGAAGTAGAGATGACGAAGGGAAGCACATACAGGTCTACATATATACATACATACATACATACATGGATACATACATACATACATACATACACAGGTCCACGTCAACAGATGATACAGCAGAGAACAACCCCGTAGAAATGTCACAAGCTCCTATCCATCTGTTATTCATGTGGTAATCTCATTTATTCTTGGCTATCATTCATTATTCCTTCCTATTCATCGGCGAGCCTCTTCATTTATACATTCCATCACTCGCCAATGATACGTGTCAGAAAGTGCCGTTTGGTAGCACACACATAAAACACTCAGCTGTTGAGAAACAATAATCACCAGTACGTGTTACAGATAAATTATTCACTCCACTAATTTGAAAATGTTATTCACCGTACTTACTTACAGTCCCTCCACCCCCGTTCCCGTTATGAAAAAAATAACATCACTGTACAATCACGTGATCATAATACTCATCATAGCATTCCAATCTGATGAATAAAACCCTACAGCTGACTGAATAATAACAACAATATCCCCCATTCAACATGCATGCCAATGAGACCTCCCTTTAGGGTTCATACTCAACCCCCCACCCCCACCCCATCTCTCTCTCTCTCTCTCTCTCTCTCTCTCTCTCTCTCTCTCTCTCTCTCTCTCTCTCTCTCTCTCTCTCTCTTTCTTTCTCTCTCTCTTTCTCTTTCTCTCTGTCTCTCTCTTTTTCTCTCTCTATCTCTCTTCTCTCCCTCTCCCTCTCCCTCTCCCTCTCTCTCTCTGTCTCCCCTCTGTCCCCCATACCCCTTTCCCCCCCACTCATCCACGATAAAAAAAAAGTCTTGCCTAATAATGCCCCAACCCACGAACAGCTAAAAACAAAACCCGGCGGGACGGCAAAGGGGAGACGGAGGCGAGGCATGTTTCCTTTTGCAATCCCTCACCCCTTTTCTTCCCTCTCTCCGTCCTTCCCCTCTTCCCCTTCTTACGAATAAAGCATAAAAAAATAAGAGGGGGAAGGAAAGGAAGAATAAGAACCCCGCAATTCCTAAAATAAGAATATAATAATAACGCAAAATTAAAAACGAAGAGACGAGAGAAGGAAAAGGAAATGGAAATCTGAAAACAAAGAAAAAAAATACAATAATAATGATAATAATAACATGGTGCAAATAAAAACTATAATGATAGAAAAAAAAGAAGAAAAAAAGGTTACTTGAAAAACAAACCGTCATTTTCTAATCACAGCCGAGATAGATTGATGACGTAAATACCCTGATCTTATCAATACTTTTCAAGGGGGTATTTTTGAGAAAATAAAATCTTGCTCCCTATGATTAGCACTGATTGGAATCTGCCGTCGACTCTGTTTTGAAATTTCCTTCATCTCCTAAAATCTTTACAGTATACATAGTATGCACTTATTTCCAAGGTTAATATCAACAATCTACACAAACTCATTACTGCACACGTCGTAACTGAACTGAAACGGACAATTTCCTGCTTCCATCCATCTGTCTCTCACTTCAATAAATATAGCTCATCGATTATGCCTCATGTTTCATTTATCAGAAGTCACACGGCATCAACCCCCCCCCCCAAAAAAAAAAAAAAAAAATGCATGGCAATATTCATACCTCAGAGAAAAAGTCGTGGAAAATCGCAATTTTCATGAGACCCGATGAATATCGCGAAAGAAACCATGCGAGGAAATTCATTGCAGCGATAAACACCAAATGGCAATCGCTAAGCCGTGGTCATATTGACACCTGTTATATTCTAGCGTTACGGATATCGAGCACGCAGAGTCACCGCAACCACGTCGCCGCAACACTTTCTGGTAATTCAGAACCTAATGATACGATAATAATAAGGTTATAAATAAGTAACGTAACAATAGGGTAATTTGTAATAGACCAATTTACAAACACCTGAGGATATATCAATTGGCTTCATTTCTTTACGGAGGAGAATAACACTTGCTCACATCGACATCAATACATTTAACAGGACCTCCTTAATAGTGAGATATGAAACAAAATATAAAACCGGGAATTCCAAGTGCAAATTCTCGTAACAGTTGCAAATACTAAGTGTGAATTTGATCACAGCTTTACGATGCCTCCATTACCGATAGCAACCTCTTGATAATTCCCGCGAAGACGCAAGACGCATTACTTATTTCGCTCAGTAACCAAAATACTCTACGGGAATTTTAGTCACATTTCACAGCCAAAGCCTTTTCCCTTTTCTGCATCTTTTAATCTGTGAAATAATAATAACCTCACAGAAGTGGCAACTGCAGATATAATAATAACAGCATCAGTAGTGACAATAGTTAATTATAAGAATAACAGCAGCAAATACAATTTAGAATCAGGATGAGACATTCCGAAAAGGTTGCTTCCGGTAAACAAATTTAGTTCTCATC
>BOPN01000070.1:227500-240000 GCA_017312705.2 Penaeus japonicus
GGGAGGGAGGGAGGGAGGGAGGGAGGGAGGGAGGGAGAGAGAGTTTTAAAAAGACCAACTTAGGGATATAATCCGCGTTCTTTCATATGCAATAGCCTTCGCGTGGCTCTTAAGAGTTCGAGGACGAGGGTGTGAACGTCCGAGTGACATTGATTTACGAGTTTTGGGTACACTATGCGAGCTGGAACACCCCCCCCCCCACCTCCCCATCGTCTCCCCCTTCCCCTCTCCCCCACCTCTACCCCTCTCTCACGCCCTCCTACCGCCTTCCACTTCTACACCCCTCCCCCACCATCACTCTCTAAAGCCACCCTCCTCCCCATCCCTTTCCCCCACTCCCCCTCCTATTCCTGACGCTCCCTGCCTCCCTTCTACCCTCAGACACCCCCCCCCCCCCATCCACATCCCCCTGCTCTATACCAGCCACAGAATTCTTCTTCCCCTGCCTTCCCCTCCTCTCTCGTTCACTCATCACCCTCTCCTCCCCTTCCCCCTTTCCTTTTCACTCATCACCCTCTCCTCCCCTTCCCCCTTTCCTTTTCACTCATCACCCTCTCCTCCCCTTCCCCCTTTCCCTTTAACTCATCACCCGTTTCCTGACTTCCCTTCCCTTCCCTTCCCTTCCCCTCCCTTCCCTTCCCTGCTCCTTTCCCTTTCCCTTTCCCTTTCCTTTTCCCTTTCCTTTCTCTCCCCTCCCCCTCTTTTCTCCCAACATCGCGACTTCGCTCAAAAGGCGATTATGAAAGCCGTGACGGTCAGGGGAGACATGTGACGTCGAGCGAGGACATTCGTGACGGTGATAGGGGGGAGGGGGGGGGGGGAAGAGAGGGGGGGAGAGGGAGAGAAGGAGGGAGAGAGGGAGAGAAGAGGTGGTGGGGAGAGGGAGTGTGGAGATAGGGAATGGAAGAAAGTGAGAAATAGGAGGAAAGGAGGGGAGAAAGACGGAGAGGGAAATGGAGAAGTAGAAAAAAGGCAAGAAAAAGAGAAGGGAGAAAGAAAGAAAGATAAATAAACACTACATAGCAGAATAGATTACTAAACACATAAATACACACATATAGGTAGATATAGATATCAAAAGATAAAGATAAAGATAAAGATAGATAGATAGATAGATAGATAGATAGAGAGAGAGAGAGAGAGAGAGAGAGAAAGAGAGAGAAGATCGTTAGTGTCAACAAGTGCAGATGTCGACTCGGACAAATCCCCGTCCCCTCCCCCCCCCCCCTCCTCCCGGGAACGATTTTTATCCCATCTGATGATTTGTCAAGGAAAAAAATAAATGGCGGAATATTTACTTTTTATTGTCGATTTCAGTTCGTATTTACAATCAGGACGCGAGTTGGACTGTATATGTGTGTATTATTGTGAACGTGTTTTTTTTCTGTATGTATGTGTGTGTGTGTGTGTGTGTGTGTGTGTGTGTGTGTGTGTGTGTGTGTGTGTGTGTGTGTGTGTGTGTGTGTGTGTGTGTGTGTGTGTGTGTGTGTGTGTGTGTGTGTGTGTGTGTGTGTGTGTGTGTGTGTGTGTGTGTGTGTGTGTGTGTGTGTGTGTGTGTGTGTGTGTGTGTGTGCGTGTGTGTGTGAGTATATGCATAGAAATATGCATACCTCCCAATGCATTCAAGCGCCTCCCCACGCATCCTTGCTCTTCCACCCCAGGGTTACCCCCGCCCCCCCCCATCGGTTTCCTCTCGCCGCCGCAGCGCCCTCCGATAACATTCCGAACTCCTCCGGGACGGCACCGCCTCGCGAAGCAGCTCAATAATCTCGCAACTTCCCTCCCTATCTCGCGTGAAGTCGCATTCTTGTTTCCCGAAAACTTTTTCCTCAAAGAACTCCCCCCTCCCCCCCTTCCCTCCCCCCTCCCCCTCCCCATCCCCATTAACAAGAGATTCCCATAACGACGTGCAATAGATTATGAGATACAGGGCGTCGTAATACTCGTTAAACTAAACTAAGTGATTTTTTTTTCTTGTTTTTTTATTCTTTTCTTTTCTTTTTAGCTTCTGATTCTTGCCGTGTTGATGTTTCATTTTTTAGTATCACGCTCATAATAAGAAATAAAGAATGTTTTTGTTTTACGTATAAAGAAAGAAGGATAATAATCATAAAAAAATGTAGGAGTTGGGGAAAAGGTTTTGGAAAAAAAATGAAAGAAAAACGAGAAAAAGACAACTACTTCCTACTTCATTTGCATAAAATAGGAGGGTAATTATGGTATTAATAAAGGCGGTACACGCACGCAAGAGAAAACTGGAATAAGAATTATTTAAAAATATTAAAAAGTACTTGAGTTATTATTAGATAAATGAGAGATATTTAATATGTATAAAAAGAGAAAGAAAGCGGGGGAAGATGAGGGTAACGATAGTCATGATTTGTTTTTTTTGTTATTGTTGTTGCTGCTGCTGCTGTTGTTGATGACGACGACGACGGCAATAGAGATGACGATGGCGATGATGAATATGTTTATGATGATGGTGAAGATTTTGATTCCAGCGCTGACAATAACGATACTACTGAAGATGATAAAGAATATACAAAAAGAAAGAAAACGGGACATAGCCCCCCAAAATAAATAAAAAAAACAAAAAAAAACGTAATGCAACTCTTCCCCCTCCGTCTCCCTCTCTCGCCCTCGCCCTTTCGACCTCCGAGGAGCATTAAGGCGCCGGCGATCGCAACCTTTCGAGGGCATTCTCACAGGCGGAGTTTTAAGGCAGTTTAATTCCCCAGACGGATGGCATTTCCCTTCCTTTTTGGTCTTAGGAGAAAAGCCTTCCAAGCCAATATATAGATTTCTAGACGCGGGCTTAAGTATAGGCCGAGGAAGTGGATTGTGCTGTTTCTGACACTCAAACCTCCCCCGCGCAAAGGCATGCATGCAGGGAGGGAGGGACACCGACGTGGATATGTATGCCTATATGTATATTCATGCGAACATGCGGCAGGTTTTCAGATACATATATATGCAAAAGGAGGCACATACTGGAATTACAGAAACAATAAAACACAAAAAATCACACTTGCGAATATACCATACACACACACACACACACACACACACACATACATATATACAGAAGACAGTGCGTAGGCATTGCGTAGCTCCCCCCCCCACTCCCCCCAGAAAAAAGTTACTAAACTATCAATAGAAATCAAGAACCCCTTCATCCATTCCATCGTTTCTCTTCCTCTTCAATTCCACCTCCTCCTTCCTCTCCACTATTTTCCCTGTATCCTCCTCCTCCTCCACTACTTCCTACACCTCCTCCTCCTCTCATTCCCCAATACCTTCACCCCCCCTTCCTCCTCCTCCTCCACCACTACTTCCTACACCTCCTCCTCCTCCCATTCCCCAATACTTTCACCCTCCCCTCCCACCCGTCTTCCTCCTCCTCCTCCTCCTCCTCCTCTTTTTACAGACGAAGTATATCCCTGTGACTTAGTGCAAGGGCATCGCAGGATGAGGTAAGTGTGCGTCTTCCTTCCAAGCCATTTTTGCGAAGGCGAGAGATGGATCTTGGCCTTGATTGAACAAACCGCCCACAAGAAATATATGTGCCACTTAAAGTCACCGTGTTCATTATATCCCCTGAAAATGGAAGGGGTTGGAGGTTGGCTCACTGGAGAGAGGGAGGGGAGGAAGAGAATGAGAGAGAGAGAGAGAGGGAGGGAGGGAGGGAGGGAGGGAGAGAGAGAGAGAGAGAGAGAGAGAGAGAGAGAGAGAGAGAGAGAGAGAGAGAGAGAGAGAGAGAGAGAGAGAGAGAGAGAGAGAGAGAGGGAGAGAGAGAGGGAGAGAGGGAGAGAGAGGGAAAGAGGGAGAGTGTGGGAGAGAGAGGGAGAGTGTGGGAGAGAGAGGGAGAGTGTGGGTGATAGAGGGAGGGAGGGAGAGGAAGAGAGGGAGGGAGGGAAGGAGGAAGGGAGGAAGGGAGAGAGAGAGAGAGAGAGATAATTCTCCTATTATGTGATCCGGGAATGAATCATACTGCTTTAAACAAATCAAAAGTATTTTTTTCTCTCTCTCCTTTCTTTCTTCCTTTTTGTTCCTAAATGATTGTTTCCACCTCTGTTTTTACCCTCTCTCTCATTCCTCTTATCTATCCTCCCCTTCTCCTCTTTCTTTCTTTCATCTCCACCCTTAAAACAAAACGAAACAAAAGCAAAACATTACCCGTCCATCCTGTGACACAGTGATGAATCATACACAAAGAGTTTTGCGAAAACATCATAATACTTCATCTTTTTTCACGAGTGGCTCTTTAACCTGTGTTTCTCGCGGGCGTTACTGTTGTTGCAATTATAATAAATCTACATGGCGGGGAGGGGGAAGGGGGGGAAGGGCAGGGGAGAGGGGGCGCTGGCGTTTTGATACCCCGCTTCAAAAGTTTTGCATGACTGTGTTGTTCATTTGCTGTTTCTCTTATCACTCCCATTATTGGTATTGTTGCAGATGTTATCTTTATAATCATCATTGATGCTACTATTATCATTACCATTATCTTTATTACTATTAATATCATCATTATTATTAACATTGCTATTGTTATCAATTATGTTATCATTATCATTATCATTATAATCAATGCTATTTTAGTATCATTATCCTTATTATCATCATCGATGTTGTTCATATCCATGTCATCTTGTTATCATGAGCGCTAGTATTACCATTATCATTATCAACATCATTAACGTAATTGCCGTTTCTTTCACCACTATCATCACATGGAAATCATCTTTACCATCAGCATTTTCATTAGCGCATCTTTTACATAGTCACTGCTGTTATAATCTCATCACTCTACCTCTCTTCTTCTATTTTCCTCTCCTCACTTCCTCCGTGCCTTATCCTTCCCTTCCTCTTCTTTCACGTCGTTGCTTCATTCATCCTGGCACTCTCATAGAAAAAATGCTTTTATGCTGCCATCACATTCTCCCTCAAAGGACTTGCGAGCGGCCAACGCACGCACATGCACTTACACGCGCAGACACTCATATGCACATGCATGCCCACACAAACACAGACACAGACACACACACAGGCACAGACACACACACAGGCACACAAATGAAATGTATGTCCCACGGAGGAGGAGGAGGAGGAGGAGGAGGAGGAGGAGGAGGAGGAGGAGAGGAAGAAAAAGAAGAAGAAAAGGGAGAAGGAGACGGAGCAAGAAAAAACAAGTAAGAACATGATCAGGGAGAGCAAGATGGCGGCCACGGGCCTTGCCCCCCTCCCTCGATCCTCATTTCCCTTTCCCAACACCCATTTCAGCCCAAGGAGATCACCAGCTTTGCTCAACAACACGTGAAACGGGACCAAAAAGAATACAGAAAGAACAAAACGCAAGAAAAAGCGAAACCGAATAAAAGAAAATCCGAGAAAAAAAGGAAAAAAAAATTCACACGCACATGCATGAAAAAATGAAAGGAAGAAACAGAGTTCGAATAAAATTTCACAGCAAGGTGATCTCCCTATGACCCAGGTCGTAATAAGCTCAAGGCGCGTGAGAGCTGTTAGCATTAAGCCTGCGAAGCCGCCAATGATATGCTCAATGCCGACACTAAACATCCGAGCCAAGTAGGCATAAAGCACGGAATGCCGAGGCTTGATATTTCTCGCGCAAAGCCATATAAGTCCTTATGGCTTGGTCCGCGCACGTGCGGTACGCGAATCCTGCGCGCGAAGTGCATCGTTGTAAAAGGTGCTTAGTTATAAAGATTATATGAATCATTGGAGGAGGAGAAGGAGAGAGATGAGGGAGAGAGGGAGAGGGAGGGAGAGAAGGAGAGGGGGAGACAATTAGATAGATGGATGGAGATAGATAGACAGATTGACAGATAAATAAACATTAATAAACATATATAGAGAGAGATAGAGAGGAGAGGGTGGCAAATACGTGGGAGAGAGAGAGAGAGAGAGCGATAAAAAGAGAGGAGTTCTTTATGTAAATGTGTCTCGTATTGCAATCCTCAGGCCTGTCCGCTGGCCTCCTGTGGAATGATATTACAGGTAAACTTATAAACAGTCATATAAGCGTGAATAATCTTACCTTTCTGTATATGGATATATCTTTCAGACACTTGGGTTCGCATTACTTTCCTTTGAGAGAGAGAGAGAGAGAGAGAGAGAGAGAGAGAGAGAGAGAGAGAGAGAGAGAGAGAGAGAGAGAGAGAGAGAGAGAGAGAGAGAGAGAGAGAGAGAGAGAGAGAGAGAGAGAAAGAGAGAGAGAGAGAGAGAGAGAGAGAGAGAGAGAGAGAGAGAGAGAGAGAGAGAGAGAGAGAGAGAGAGAGAGAGAGAGAGAGAGAGAGAGAGGAGAGAGAGAGAGGGAGAGAGAGAGAGAGGGAGAGGGAGAGAGAGAGAGAGAGAGAGACAGAGAGAGAGAGAGAGACCCAACCCAGTTTGTTGCAACATTAGGCCGAACATAACTCCCGGCCATTAAACCAGCAATTCCCTATCGTTTGAGAGGGGATAACCGTATACAAGAGTAGACGAAAACAGAAAACGAATCCCCTCCCCTCCCCTCCCCCTCCCCCGTCGCTCAACCCATCTGAATAATCTCTCGGATTAGCACCATATCAACCGGGCGTTAATCGCAATGGGCGGGAGGATAGTGAATGGGTGGGTAAGGGAGGGAGTGGGCAGGGGGAGGCTATCGACCAGTCTTAACTTAGCCCTCCTGAGAACACATTATATAACATTACATAAACATGTATTCCGAAGTAAACACCACACGACACCCACGCAATCCTATTTATTTTCTCCCCTCTTGTCTGTCTGTCTCTGTCTCTGTCTCTGTCACTGTCTCCCCCCCCCTCTCTCTCTCTATCTATCTATCCATCTATCTATCTACCTCTCTATCTACATATCTCTATCTACATATCTCTATCGAATTGTCTATCTATCTATCTATCTACCAACCCTCTCTCTCTCTCTCTCTCCCTCTCCCTCTCCCTCTCCCTCTCCCTCTTCCTCTTCCTCTTCCTCTTCCTCTTCCTCTTCCTCTTCCTCTCCCTCTCCCTCTCCCTCTCCTCTCTCCCTCTCTCTCTCTCTCTCTCTCTCTCTCTCTCTCTCTCTCTCTCTCTCTCTCTCTCTCTCTCTCTCTCTCTCTCTCACCCCTTCTTTTCCTCCAGGAATCATCGTGCATAAGGCATCCGCGAGTTGCGTCACGGAATTCATAATTCCTTCCTGGGTGAGAGTAGAGTCACACCCACGGCTTGAGTTATGGGCAGAAGATTAAGCTGACGCCGACACCGAATTTACTCTAATTGCTGGCACTTAGTTACGGATTTCACTCAACGTCGACAATCCCAAACAATGATATTATTACCCGGATCATTTACATTATGATTACCCAAAGGATGAAAGTTTTTTGTCTTCCAGTATTTACGTGTTTCACAAACACGCCTTCTGATCTTACCATTTTTTCAATTCATATTTTTTTCTATATCCCTATCTATATTTGATCTTTGATATTTTATTTTGTCTCTCTTTCTTCTCCTTTTACGCATACACGCTGACACACACACACACACACACACACACATACACACACACACACACACACACACACACACACACATATATATATATATATATATATATATATATATATGTATATATATATAAATACATATACATATACATATATATATTTACTAGATTTTCTTTGCCTTTGACAACCTGTTCAAACAACGTCATGAGTGAATACGAAAAAGGCAAGCTAACCCAAAGCATGTACGGCGTTCTCGAGCAATGTGTTTGCGCTCCTATCCTTCCTTACGATCCTGCTCTACGCTTTCCCCCCCATCTCTTACCCCTATCCATTACCCCCCTTATCTGCCCCTCCTCCCCTACCCCATACCCCAACTAACCCCCCTCCCTCGAAGCAAAAAAGAAAGGGGAAAGAAAAGAAATCGCCTGTAATCCACCTGCGATGACGGAAGGGGAAGGGGGAAGAGGGGAAGGAGAGACAAGGAGGGAGAGAGAGGGAAAGGGGGAAAGGGGGAGAACTGGATTAGGGGTGTGAAAGGGGGCGGAGTGGGATGGGTGAGGGTGAGTCTCAAGGGACCCTAACCTGCCTCAATCCACATGACATCTGATATTGGATCTGCCATACCCCCCCCACCCCCGTTCCTCTACCCTCTCTCTCCCCTCAAACCTAAAAAGAGAGACAGCAATCGGAAGTTAATACCTGATGGGTAATTATGTGAGATTATACAACCAACGGATCAATTACCGAGCTAAATTGGCTCCAAGGCCCCCCGTTTAATTACCCAGCCAAAGCATTCCGCCCGGAGAGTTTGCTTTCCATAAGTGCCCTCGCCTCCCCATGGCATGGGAACAAGGAGTAGGGGGGGGAGGGAGTCACAACATACATCTCTTTCCTGCGAAAAAAGGGAGGAAAAGGAAGAAGGAAAAGAAGTAAGAAAAATATCAATGATACTGCTGCTGTTGCTAACGATGATGATGATAATAATAATAATGGTAATATTACTACTACTGCTAATAATAATAATAATAATAATAATAATAGTAGTACTAATGGTATCAATAATAATGATAACGCCATTAGTAACAGGGAGAAGATTAGGGAGAAGAAGAAAAAAAAAAGTACCAAAACGAAGACCGCGCCGCGACTGTCGCCTAAGTGTTCGGACGAAGTGACAGCCAACTGCATGCTACATGACAATCAATATTAGCAACCCCAGAAACATAACGTGACACTTCCTAGCCTCACCCTCAACTCCAGAATTATTTTTCCTCTATCGCGAGGGTGGGTGGGTGAGAGGGTGGATGGGTGGGAAGGTGGGGGAGGAGAAGGGGAAGAGTGAAGGAGGATGAGGGAAAGGTGCGAGGGGAGGGGGAGAGGGGAAAGATTAAAACGGGAGAGAGGAAACGAGTGAAGGGAAGGGAAGGGAAAAGGGGAAGCGAACGAAGGGAGGAATGTGAGGGGAAGGGGAGAGGGGATGGGAGGAATGTGAGGGGAATCTCCGTCTTTATAAGTCCCTAGATAGAGTAAGGGGTGAAAGGGAACAATATTTTAATTACAGATGAACCGGTGTGAATCGCGAGCGAAGAACATGCTAAAATATGGAAATCCTTACCCAAGAATATCGCAGAAACAAAAGCTCATATCCAATCCATTTAGGAAGTCTGATCAGATCATGTCGGTGCGTGCAAGCACACAGATGAGAGTTCCATGCAAGCGCAGACAAGTTCTCATTGTTCATACAATGAATGATAGTTATTAGGTGTGTACGTGTGTCGATCGAAAACCCACATAAGGCTGCCTGTTATTAATTGTAATCCATTCTATATCCTTGTTTGTTTGAGCTTAAGGCTTGTGAAATTGTTACAATAGCCGAACCGATCGCTTTTTGGGAATGATACAATGAAATTCGAGGAAACGAGTGTACTGCATAAAAGGAAAATATGTTACTTGCATACCAGATTGAATATTACATTTCAACTACAATAATCTTTCATATGGCACATCGATGTTATATATTTTTTCGCATGATTGAAGTTTACCAGATATTGATATCTATAAATCAGATATTGATATCTATAAATCAGATACTGATATCTATAAATCTGAATAATGAAAAATACTGTTTAACATATGATCTGGATGACTGATCCTTTTATGAACTGCCACACAATAGCGTCAGCAGGATCACACACATCACAGTGCCCGGACCCCCCGTATCAAGCACTTGGTATGCCACAACAAGTAATGCCTCCAACATCATATTAGGTCCCACCTTAATCCGTAGAGCATGCGGCATTAGCATCGTACTCCATAAAGGCTTAGAACCCCTCTCCCCTGTTAACCGAAACAGCCATAATGAGCTGGCGAAATGACACCATCACTTTGGCACTCAAGCAGCGATTTCTGATAGACAGACAGTAAGCAATAGTTATTTTTTAATAATAAAATCCTGGAAAGAATCGCTGCGAGCTAATGGTCACAACAATCCTTTACACTGAAACATTTCCATTAATGATGCTGACAGAAAAAGGTGTAAACAACCTCTTTCATAAAAATAAAATGAACCTGTGACCTTCCTCCTTTTTTCTTGAAGAACACAGTAAGAAAAAAGAGAAAATAAAAGATACGACTTATGAAAAAGAGAAAGTAAGAAATTAAATACCCGGGCAAAATGCCTTCAGCTACCGGAACCGCCTCCCCCCCCAAAAAAAAAGATAAAATAAGTAAATAACAATACTAATAAGAAAAATCTAACAAAGAGACCCATGGCATCCACAAGAGACAAGGAGCTCAAATGATAATAACAATTCCCTTAACAAGGCATCCCCCAACGACCATGATATCCGCTCCAACATAGGGAGTTATATTTAGCAGCAGTTTGGCGAAAACACAAAAGCAGCAGCAGATTCTCCGGAGCTTTCTTGGGCCAAGCAGGTTGCACTGTGCGCTGCTTCGCCTAATCCGCCTTGTCCTTATTCCTGCTCGAACGCGACGCTCTTTTGTTTGCGCCTGTGCTTGGGAAGCTCTTTCTTTTTGGCTGATCTGGACTAACCCCATGCAATTGTGCTTTACCTATACACCAGCTGCATGATAATTCAATGATGATGGTGATGATAGTGATGGTGATGATAGTGATGGTGATGGTGGTGATGATGGAGGTGGTGATGATGATGATGATAATGATGGTGAGGGTGATGATAGTAATGATAATAATGATTATAATAACAATAATAATAATATAGACAGAACTAACAGTAATGATTAAAACCAAAGGAAAAACAACACAAAAACAACAATAATGATAATAGTAATAATTATAATAATCATCATGAAAATGGTTATAAAGATGAAAATACAAAATATTACAATCAGCATTGCAATTCTCCTCATTATCTTCGCAATTAAGATTGAAGCACAATCGTTTTCCCTTTTATACAAGAGTGAGACATACATGCATACATACATACATACATATATATATATATGTATATATATATATATATATATATATATATATATATATATATATATATATATGTATATATATATATATATATATATATATATATATATATTATGTGTGTGTGTGTGTGTGTGTGTGTGTGTGTGTGTGTGTGTGTGTGTGTGTGTGTGTGTGTGTGTGTGTGTGTGTGTGTGTGTGTGTGTGTGTGTGTGTGTGTGTGTGTGTGTGTGTGTGTGTGTGTGTGTGTGTGTGTGTGTGTGTGTGTGGTGTGTGTGTATACATATACATATACATATGTATACATATATGTATATGTATATATGTATATATATATATATATATATATATATATATATATATATATATATATATGTATATATATACATAAATATATTTATATATAAATTAACGTGTTATAGAGCCCGCCGAGAAAGCCTACCACTCCCTCGCTATGGGCTATAAGCTGCGAAATACGGACTCACATGTTTGTTCTTGTAGTGTAGAAAACAAGACCGTAAAGAAGCCTCGACTCGCATTCGTGGGCGTAAAAGTACAGTATATCCTGCCATATAACGGAGTAATGAAACGGGGAGTGACATTCCCGTAGGGTTCTGCGTACGTGTATCTGTCGTCAGCTGGTACGTAAGTTTCTGTCTCAAGGAGCGACGGACAAACACACACACACAAACAAATGTAAAAACAACAACAACGTCAATGCATAAATAACCAAGCCACTTTTGCCTTCCGAGGAGTCCAGTAATCACAAAGACTAACTTTTACCCGCTCAGTGATCAACAGCGCTTCAGTCCATTCACGTAAATGTTTTCAAACCTGAAGACGCTCGGCGATCCGTGGAATGTTGAATAGCACTCTCACGAGCCCGCACTCAAAGATGGGGGGAGGACAGAGAGAGAGATAGAGAGAGAGTGGAGTTGAAGATGTAGGGAAAGGGAGAAGGGAGATGGAAGGGAGGGGCAAGCAGAGAATAGTCTAATCTCCGAGATTTAAGCTATGCATTTCGAATATCTGTCTTGTGCTAAATTAGTAGGGTCGTCTGGAATGCTGTAGCGTCATTCACCACTTTAATAAACATGGGAGAGACAGAGAGACAGAGACAAAGAGAGAGAGGGGGAGAGAGAGAGAGAGAGAGAGAGAGAGAGAGAGAGAGAGAGAGAGAGAGAGAGAGAGAGAGAGAGAGAGAGAGAGAGAGAGAGAAGGAGGGGGAGGGAGGGTGAAGGATGGATAAAGAGAAAGAGGGAGAGAGAGTGAGTAAAAAAAAGAAGAAAAGCTTTTCAAGTGATGATATAAAATCAATCTCTTTCTTCAAGTCAGCGGTATTTATCAATCTCTTAAAAGCTTTCGGATGAATGATCAACGAAGAAGAGGAAAGAGGAGTGAAGAGAAGAGGAAAGAGAAGAACCTGTGCAAAATAAATGCGAGAGGGCACCATAGACAAGTAAAGCTATAATGAATGTACAGGGACGGTGATGAAGAATTATCAGAATATACACGAAAAACAAATAAGACAAGATAGAA
>BOPN01000070.1:242500-247500 GCA_017312705.2 Penaeus japonicus
CCCTCTCTCTCCCTGTCTGTCTTTCTCTCTCTATCTATCTATAAATTTCTCTCTCTATTCTATCTCCCTCCCCCGCTGCCCAAAGAGGGACTAAGATAGGAAAGAAGATATCAAATGTTATCTCATTCTTTTGAGATATAAGGAAACGCTTGCCTCAATGAACTTGTCAAAGTCAAAAAGTCTCTCTCTATCTATCTCCCTCTCCTCCCCTCTTTCTCTCTTTGTCTCTCTATATATCTGCCTGTCACACACACACACACGCACACACACACACACACACACACACACAAATCCTTCACATAATGATCTCAAACGCAGTACGCACTGTGAAATCCGACGCCCAAATCAAATCAGTTTTAGCGAATTTACCTGTCAGTAAAAGCGAAGTCACGCTGCGTTAAGAACCACTAATCCTTACGATAAAAAAAAAAAAAATGCATTTCATTATGAGTCTACTCTCGCCTTTCTACCCCCCCCCCCTCCCCCCTCCCCCCCTACGCAGGATACGCTTGGTCGCTGCCAGTACGGAGAATCGCCAGTAATTACGAAAGTTCCCGCGAATGTTCGGGGAAACTTTGCGACGTTGACTTCATCAAGATGCCTATCCTATGACTCATCAGAATCGCTGTTAATCACCGCCGACGACTCGAGAGGTTGTTTAACTCGCCCCGGTGACTCGGGCCCCGGCCATCGCTTGCGACTGAGACACGGGGTGCAAGGAGCAATCTGCGATTTCTTCGTCGTCGATGTTGCTGTTGCAGTCTTTGTTACATCGTCGGTGTCATCGTAGTTTTCGTTGTTGTTGTTGCAATTGTTTTTGTCATCAAATAAATTGCAATTAATTGATCAGAAATGTGTAATACATTTTTTTTTTCAATAAACCCGAATAGGATAGAATATGTTCTCTATGCAAACCTACCCACTGTCAGTAATTATTGTCTGAGTGTTAATGCCATGTTTTAATATATAACATCAACATTATTTACATCACGAATGAAAAGTGCTCTCCGTGCGCAGCATTTTTTATCATATCTATTTTTACCCCTTTTTTAGAGCAGCTATTTAGCTCTATGGAATGAGTATTACGCGTAATGTGTAATATGTGATATATTAATCCCCGCGCCAATTAGAGCGAACGACCGCAATCACGTTGTAAAAAAGGGGTGGAAAAAATAAAATGAATCGTTGTATAATTGAGTTCATACAAACGTTACCCGAAATTATATGAATTATGGATCATAATTATGTCCGTATGAGATTCGCTGCCAAACACACACAAACATACATGTCGGAACTCTGAGGCTCTGTTATCAAAGAAAAAAAAACGAAACACTGGTACATCATAAACATACGCACGCACTTCTTTAGCGTGATGACCTCAAGTAGCTTAGATATGGTAGAGATGTGACCTGACCGGCGGCGGCGGAGAGAAGTCCTGGCTCGGAGGCGACAGGTCAGAAAGGAGATGCCTCCTACCGGTATGGCTGGGGGACTGAGAGTGAGGGCGAGGAAGAGGGCGAGGGCGAGAGGTCAGGTGGAGATGAAGCATGACCTCGTGCCGGCCTAGGTTGTACTTGATAGAGGATAAGAATAGAATCGTGACCGCGTGGTAATCACGTGTCCTCCTTGTGCTTCGCCATCTTGTATTTGTCACCTTGTACGTGTCCGGCAGAGAGAGAAGTGAGAAAGAGAGAGAAAAGTTTGGCAGACTAACAACGAGAATAATATGGAGATCAAACAAGCGCCGCCGGGTGAACAACTACAATCAACAGCAATCACTGACATATCACTTCGTTTGCGACAATTAACGGAGCATATCATTTCGGCCTCGTCGCCATGACGATCGATACATCCTGAATGGAATGGATAAATAACGGGTATGTAACTCTTTTTTTTTCTCTCTCTCCCTCTCCCTCTCTCTCTCTCTCTCTCTCTCTCTCTCTCTCTCTCTCTCTCTCTCTCTCTCTCTCTCTCTCTCTCGCTCTCTCTCGCTCTCTCTCGCTCTCTCCCTCTCCCTCTCTCCTACTCTCTCCCTCTCCCTCTCTTCTCTCCTACCCTCTCCCTCTCTTCTCTCATACCCTTTCCCTCTCTTCTCTCTTACCCTCTCCCTCTCTTTTCTCATACCCTCTGTCTCTCCCTCTCTTCTCTCTCTCTCTCTCTCTCTCTCTCTCTCTCTCTCTCTCTCTCTCTCTCTCTCTCTCTCTCTCTCTCTTTCTCTCTCTCTCTCATTCCCTCCCCCTTTCTTTCTCTCTCTCTCCCATTCCCTCCCCCCTTTCTTTCTTTCTTACCCTCTCCCTTTCTTCTCTCCTACATTCTCCCTCTCTTCTCTCCTACCCTCTCCCTCTCTCTCCCCTTCTCCCTCTCTTCATACTCAACCCTTTCACCACGCGGCAGACCCTTCCCCTCTCCATCAAGTGGCAGACCCTCCCCCCACCAATATGGCAACCCTCCTGTCGCCGCACTCAGACGTTTTTTCTGCCACATTAGCCATGCAGCCACGATTTACCTGCAATCCATATGACCCTCAAGAGTGATTGGGGGGAAAAAGAGCCGAGAGGCTGGACACGTTCCAATCAGAAAAAAAGGGGGTAGGGGAGTTGTCGATGGGGAGGTCCTGATTGGTCGAACCCAATCGGCCCCCTTGCACAAAATCCATGCGCTAAAAGAAAGAAAGAACGAAAGAAAGAAAGAAAGAAAAGTGATTGCAGGATTCCCACCATGAGATACGGCGCTCTTCTTGGCGTTCAGAGAATTGCTTCCGTGTTGCAAGGTTTTTTCGTTTTTCTTTTTCTGTGCTGGCCGTCCGCAAATTTACTTCTTTGCCTGCTTGCATGCATACCTACCTGCCTACCTACCAACCTATCTACTTGTCTGTCTGTCTGTGTATCTGTCCGTCCCCTCATTTTTAAACTTTATTTTTCAATCAGCAATATTCATTTTCTTCACTCGAAAAAGTTCCTCGTTACTGCTAATGCATGTGCGTGTGCGTGTATCTCTCTAGTGTTTCCATCGTCTGTCATCACACGCGTTTCATCATACATTAGTCACTTTCCTCACAAGAAACAGGGGAGAAGAATATATTATCTTTTCCTTTTCTTCTCTTTCCCTTCTATTTGTGTAAGTTTCCACTTTCGTATTTGTGTAAGAATAAAAACGACATTTTACAATTGATAAAAGCAAGAAGGAAGACCTTGCCAGAACAATAATAATGGTGGTAATGATAATATTAATGTTAACGCTAATGTCAATGTTAATCTTAATGATGGTGGTGATGATGATGATGATGACGAACGATGATGATGATGATGACAATCAAAATATAGTAGCTTGACAACAATAATAATAAGGATAATAATACTGACAAAAGTAACAATAGTAACAATAATAATCGCAAAAAATATATTATAAACAATAACAACAAAACTTAGTGATAATAATAAAAACAATAAACGACAGCAACAAGAATGAAAATAACAAAAAATAACAAAGATAAGATTAACAATACCGACACTAATTACAACAATAATCAGAGCAACAAAAGCCTCCTTCAACGCGGCAATGCCTCTTCCGCTTGACATTCGTCTCCGCACCCAGCCTGCTTTATGAAATCTCTCCGCCGCTCATCACGTTCCTCGTGGGCCGTACCCCCCACCCCCCCCCCCAACCCCTTCCGCTTCCCCCCTTCAACCCTTTGGTCTTTCCCCCTTCAACCCTTTGATCTTTCCTCCTTCAATCCTTTGACCTTACCTTCTCCAGTCCTTTGACCTTTCCTCCTTCAATCCTTCGACCTTTCCTCCTTCAATCCTTCGACCTTTCCTCCTTCAATCCTTCGACCTTTCCTCCTTCAACTCTTTGACCTTTTCCCTTCAACCCTTTGACCTTTCCCCTTCAACCCTTTGCCCTTTCCCTTCAACCCTTTGCCCTTTCCCTTTCCCCTTCTCCCACCCCCATCCCTGACAATTAAAAGTCTCCCATTGGCTACGTGAGGGAAATAAGGGGGAGGTAGTAAGGGATAGGTGAGAGGAAGGGAGAGGTGTAGGGAGACGGGGAGGGAGGAAAAGGAGAAAGGAGATGGAGAGAGGGGAGGAAAGGGGGGGAAAATGGGAGGGAGGGAGGGAAGGAGAGAGGGAGGGAAGGATTGAAGGATAAGAAGAGGGGTAAGGGAAGGGAGGGAGAGGGAGGAGTGGAAAGAGGAGGCAGGCATAACCCTCATGGGACTCCTCCATCACCAACTTCATGACCCGGCGCATGACACGCGTCCTGGCCATCTCGCGGCTTCATATGAGGGCGTTTGTTGGCTGCTAACAGCAATAAACAAGTCACTCCTCTTGGGGCCGGGATCGTTAAATTGTTTCATATGAGAACCTCCTGTCGTTCCGTCGAGTAAAAAGCGGCTTGACGCATTGGAGCCCCCGCCCGAAGCCTGGGTGGGATTACGCAAAACACGTTGTAAACAGGAATGGCATAACGTCGGATGTTTGGTAAGCTGTGCGATGTCATCTGGTCTAAGATGGTAAAATGTGTTATGGTAAGGATATGAAGTAATCACATTAAACATAGTAATATCAGAAGAGAAGAGAAAGATTTTTAGAACCTTGAATTTCCTAAACTGTATAAGATGTCGTTTGTCTACACGCCTCTGCCTTGGGCCCGAGAAGCAAGGAAAAAAAATAACAATAAGAAAGCATAAAAAGCGAGACAATTCCGCCGGCCACTCCCCTTCCCGGAAAACTCATCAGGGGTAAATGTCTAACGAAAGTTGTATTGATCCCAGGTACTGTCCTCGAGACATGACGCAACCTTCCTCAATCTTCCCGGTTTCCTTCGTCACTCGTCGGCTTCGTGAAATGCATTGCGTTTCTTGGGACGTCTCCCGGCCACTGCCCCCCCCCCTCCCCCCCTCCCCCCCTCCCCGCCTTTCCTTCTCAAGCCGAGGCATTTGCATGACGATTAGGATCTATGGCTCGCTTCAGATTCCGCGATTAATCCACACCTTGTTC
>BOPN01000070.1:267500-272500 GCA_017312705.2 Penaeus japonicus
ATACATATATATATGTATGCATGCACACCAATGAATCAAACACCAAGACGACTTGTCTAGAACAATGTCCTTTCCAGATGAAATAGAGGCGGCATCACCTATGAACGCACGAATACCAATTTTCTCCCTTGCTTGAATAGCCATGCCAAATTGACTTCAGGCTTGCTGTAATGCACCGTTCTTGTGTAAATCTCCATGGCATGACGCAATTCACAGAGAGCGAAAGGAAATATGTTCGCAGTGTCTCTAGCGTGCGTTTTGTCTTTTTTTATGCTATTTCTTCTTTTCTTGTTTCTTCCTCTTTTCTTCTTCTTGCTGTTTTTTTTCAGTCTCCTTCTCCTCCTCTTCCTATTTCTCTTTTTATTTTTCACATTATTCTCCTCCTCCTCTTCCTCTCTCTCCTTCCTCCTCTTTTTATACTTTTTCTTTTTCTTTCTCCTTCTCCTATTTCCCCTTCTTCTCCCTCTTTTTCTATTTTTTCTTCTTTCTCTTCTTCTAATTCTTCTTCTTCCTCCTCCTCCTCGTCCTCCCTCCTCTTTTCCTTCTTTATTATTTCTCTCACAATAAAGCAAGTTATATCAAACCCAAAAGTTAGACACAGGCACAGTCAGAATGACGAACTACCGCGAGACAGGGCGAGAATGTAACCTATAAGTGTTAGGTTATTTAATCATCTATCTATCAGTCCATTTGTGTGTCTGTCTTCCTGCCTGTCTATTTATCCATCTATCTATCTAACTACCTATCTATTTACATACCTTCCTTATCTTATCTCATCTATTCTTATTTTATCTTATCTCCTTTTGCCTTCTCTTACCTTACTTTACCTTACCTTACATTTCCTTCCTTATTCACTTACCTATCTACCTACCGACCTACCTTACCAACCAACCAACAAGCTACCCAACCCACCATCCCACCTCCCTACCTATCTACCATTCCTACTAATATATATAATTTTTTCAAGACGACCATATGGCGTGCGTGCGGTGCCTCTCCCAGCTCATCGAGGTAGCCTTCCTCTTCGCCCTCTATTCAATAAACTTCCCGCGAGAAAGAAAAAAAATGGCAACGCATGCAACGAGATAGAAAAAAGTGCCTATCAGCTTCGGTAACAAAGTTTGGGATGCGAAGACCAAGGAGCAACGGTTGATGATCATGCTGATGATGAGGAGGAAGAGGATGGAGAAAGGGACAAGGATGAGGAAGAATAGGGGGAGAGGAGGTGGAGAATGGGAGAGGCGGTGGGGAATGGGAGAGGAGGGGAAGAGAGGGGGAGGAGGGGGAGGAGGAGGAGGAGGATGGAGAAAGGGACAAGGGAGGAAGATCAGGGGGAGAGGAGGTGGAGAATGGGAGAGGAGGGGGAGAGAGGGGGGAGGGGGAGGAAGAGGAGGAGGAGGAGGAGGAGGAGGTGGTGGTGGAAGAAGAGGAAGTAGAAGAAGAAACATAAGAGAGAGGGAAGAAGAAGAAAAAGAAGAAAACAACGCAGACAAAGAAGAAAAACAAGAATACGAAAACGAAGAAGAAGGAGAACACGAAGAAACAATGACCAAGAAAAAAGAAGAAGAACAAGGAGATAAAGAACCACTCGTAGACTTTACAAGGCTGCATCAAACACTTCCGGTTCGTCTATCAAACCTGCCACTCTTCCACAGAATCTTGAAGAACGTTGCCGAGACGGGTCGTAGCTGTCGCAACTAAAGCAAACCTGACAATCGACCAGCAAGTTCCGCTTCCGTGTCTAAAGGCATTGGGATACAAGTAGAGCGCTTACGTAAGTACCGTTATATATAAAAAATGAGACGTGAAGCACTGTAATAAGATGATATGAAACGAAGTCTCCGTCCATGCCCTTTATTGTACATTATGTATGATGTCGACTTAACGTCTAAGCTGGATTTCGTGTAGAGGCACAATCCATATATTAAATTATACATTAATATATACATGCATGTACCAACATATATTCGTGTGTGCACGTATATATACAAATACACATACAAACAAAAAAACAAAAAACAAAAAACAAATGCGCAACATGATAAACGATTCTTACACTACTATTTAGATCCAAACACATAGAGAACACGAAAACTAGCGACTTCTGGGTAAGCAACTTCCATAAAATAGATTCTTTGCAACATACAATCAATTGAATAACGTTATCTTATATCAAATGTCATACATTTACATAACAAAGAATATACACACAGCAGAACCCCACAAACATCATTATAGTAACACCACAGGCATCACCACAGCAGACATCGCCATAGTAACTTGACAAGCCATCACTATATTAACACCATAGCCATGACCATGACAACACCACACGCAGAATCACAACACAATTTAAGGAAGAGAGCATCACGCAAGGCTTCGGATAAACGAGCGTGATGAGGCTTCGTTGCGTCATGCATTTTTCTATTGACAACGGCGATCATCTGCATGACCGCGCCATGGCAATCAAGCCTCATCAATAACAGTGCAGAAGCGAGTGCTACCAATAGCCAATATATACAAAACGAAAGAGAAAGGGGTGAGAGGAATGGGGATAGAGATTGAGAGAAAGGGAGAATGGGAGAGAAAGAGTGAGTGAGAGAGTGAGCAACTGAAGTGAGAATGAACAAGAAAGTGAGGGAGGGAGGGAGGGAGGGAGGAAGGGAGAGGAAGGGAGGGGGAGAGGAAGAGAGAGAGACAGAGATAGAGATAGAGAGAATGAGAGAGACTAACTTCAAAGTTATGTCCTAATCAACCATTTTTTTTTCAGTCGTTCAGACGATCGACAGTTTTATATTTTCAACAACTGAAGCTACGATTATTTTCATTAACCACAATTCTTTAAAAAAAAAGAATAAAAATGTGGAAAAACGTGTATCTAAATCAGACTCGGGAAATCAAAAGATAAATGGAATAAACACAAAACAATTAGAAATATCTAAAAAAATAAAAAAATAAAAAAAACAATAATAAGGCAATAATTATCGATACCAGTAACGAATGATACTGATAATAACAATAGCAAAAGTAATGATACTGATAACAACAACCATAAAGATAATTCATAATGACAATGACAACGAAAAAAGTAACAGTAGTATTAGAACTAGGTAACACAAATAATGAATGATGAATCAAATCTTTTAAAAAGCAGAAACATTAAGCTACTTCTGCTTTGAGTGACAGTCGTTTATTCACGCATCCAGCATAGACCAGAAACCCTCAGCCCCTCTCCCTATCCCTTCCGTTCACCCCCTCCCCCCAGCCAGCCTTTGGCACCGGAAAGGCACCATCACCGCGAGTGGCACCGGAATGGCACCATCGCCACGGCCTTCGTGTAAACATACAACTATTACGGACACGCAGCTCTACATGCAAACCCCCCGGCCTGAACGACGGGCACAAACGCCCTTGCGGCAGGGGAGGATAATGACCAACTCCGCTTGGCACTCCCTCCGACCCCCCCCCCCTCTCGACCCCCCTCTGGCGTGTTGGGAGGCTGTTAAAAACGTTAAGCTATGTTAGCCGCACTCAAATACGGATGAATAAGTGAAAGCGTTACTCTTGCGCGGGCCCCAAGATACAAGGGGGTCGGGGGGGGGGGAGGGGCGGCGAAAATGGAGATGGGAATGGGGGTGGGGACGGGGTGGGGACGGGGGCGGGATGGGGATGAAGATGGGGACGGGGTTGTGGAAAGGGACGGGGATGAGGATGGGGACAGCGAAGGGGTTAAGGATGAGGATGAGGATAGGGATGATAAATATTGGTGATAAATTTCATACTGGTAAAACATATGAGAAAAAAAATGATAATGGTAATGAAGATAAAGAAACAACGCTATTAAAAATTAATGAAAACGTCGAGGATAAAATGACGTTGACGACATCAAAGAAAAAATATCAATCAATCAATCTCTTTTATCTAATTTACTTTTAAAATGAAAATAAATCAACTTACAAATCAAAAAGGAAAGGTCCTTCTAACGGAAAGGCGTGGCTTAGTCCGTCTACTAAATTGCGTGGCTTTTGTTGTGCTGTGTTGTGTTGAGTGTGTGTGTGTGTGTGTGTGTGTGTGTGTGTGTGTGTGTGTGTGTGTGTGTGTGTGTGTGTGTGTGTGTGTGTGTGTGTGTGTGTGTGTGTGCGTGTGCGTGTGTGTGTGCGTGTGCGTGTGCGTGTGCGTGTGCGTGTGTATGTATATGTATATGTGTATGTGTATGTGTATGTATGTATATGTGTGCGTGTGCGTGTGCGTGTGCGTGTGCGTGTGCGTGTGCGTGTGCGTGTGCGTGTGCGTGTGTGTTGTGGGTGTGTGTCCGTGTGTTTGTGCGTGTGTCATATTTCTTTCGAATTCTCTACAATACTATACGTTCCTTTAAAACCGAAAAAAAAGTTCCTATAGTAATTCCTCTGACAGGGTTGATATTAGAAGTAATCAAGGTTT
The DNA here is from genome assembly GCA_017312705.2 of Penaeus japonicus. Lineage (NCBI taxonomy): Eukaryota > Metazoa > Arthropoda > Malacostraca > Decapoda > Penaeidae > Penaeus > Penaeus japonicus. Next base: position 271,941 of record BOPN01000070.1, read on the forward strand.
CTTCCTGAGCTGATCCTTTCGTGAGTGCATGTAGTCTGGAAGTGGGACGGACTGTGTTAATGACAGCTGTTTTAATAACTTGGCATCTCGCTCTTTCATTATCTCTCTCTCTCTCTCTCTCTCTCTCTCTCTCTCTCTCTCTCTCTCTCTCTCTCTCTCTCTCTCTCTCTCTCTCTCTCTCTCTCTCTCTCTCTCTCTTCCCATTCATGTACACGCACACAAACACACAGGCACACACAGGGCAGAACGCGCCTATGTATGTATTTCCTTACACAACATACTTCATTGACCCGCTCTAATTAAAGAACCTTTAGAACTCTAAACCGTGATTATCAGACACTCCACTTGGGAAGAGAGGGCTCATACGTTTCCTTCTCTCATTCTCTGCCTCTTTCTTTTAGCTTTCCTCGCTTGCTCTTTCGCTCTTTCTTTCTTTCCTTTTTATATATTGCCTACCCTTTTTCTCTATCTTACTCTTACTTTCGCTGTTGCTCTCTCTTTCTCTCTGCCTATCTCCCTCACATACATACTCACACACTCACTCACTCTCCTTCCTCTAC
>BOPN01000070.1:277500-280000 GCA_017312705.2 Penaeus japonicus
GAGAAAGAGAGAGAGAGAAAGAGAGAGAGAGAGAGAGAGAACAAACATTCCTGCAGCCAGATAGATGAACAAAGAAAGAGAAGGAGAGAAAAAGAGGGAGAGACCGAGTCAGTAAGACAAAAAGAACCTCTAAATTCCAACTCAAAGTCCTTAGGTTAGGGTGACGCGGTTCCGTGGACAAAGACTCCTGCTAATTAGTTCTATTCACATTCTTTCTGTAATGAGCAGGATGATAAAAATTAAAGGAGAGTTAAGGTCATTCAGTTCTGGCTCTCGCGCCTCTGGTACTTCTGTCTATTTCTCTGTCTAATTTCCTTTCACTTTTTTTTCTAGTGACTGCCTGCCCTCTGGTTCACTAGTATTCTCTTTCTTCCCCTTTTCCTACACTTCATCCTGTACAACCCCCCCTCCCCCCCCTCTCTCTCTCTTTCTCTTTCTCTCTCTCTCTCTCTCTCTCTCTCCATTTCCCTTCTCCCTTTCCATTTCCGTTACTGTCCTTCTTTTTCCATTTCTTCGTTTCCTCCCTCCTTTTTTCGTCTCCTTTCCCCTCCTTTATTAGAACCCTATCTTCCAACTTCCCTTTCTCCCTGTCCCTACCATTCTCTCAGTCATCCTCTCCCTCCCTTTCTGGCCATGGCAGCGAATACTCGGCCAGTGTCCCATGTCCGAGGTGTCCAGGCGTCACATGAGACAGAGTGCCATTAGCCGAACCTCCAGAATTCATACCGGACACTAGATATCCATTAAAGACGCTGTAGACTTGTTTTTTTTTTTTTTTTTTTTTTTTTTTTTTTTTTTTTTGTTTTTGTTTGTTTTTTTGTTTGTTGATTCATGTTGAAAAAAAAAAAAACTGTACGCAAAAAAATTACTCTATGAATGAATGAATATATAAATATACAAGTTATCACATAAATTAGATGTTTTCCCACCTAAGATTCGAAAAAAATAATAGCTTTCTTTAAACTCGCATTGGATGCCCGGAACCAAAGTGGTGTGTATTTGAGCGTATGTGCTTTTATGTATGTGTGCTTTATTTTATTTTTCCTCTTGCCATTGCACTTGCAATATTGTGGTAGTAATATAAAAGAAAGGACGAAAGCAAGAAGAAAACAAAATATTAGAATAAACAGAAAGATGCCGCAAATAAAACAAAAAAAGAAGATCCTTACAGACAAACGCATACATTTGCACCTGTTTTCTGCACAGGATTCACAAAGCCTTCAAAAAAGGCGCCTACCTTTGCCTCCCCTCTCCTTCTCCTACCCCGCACCTTTACCCCTTCGATAAGAAAAAATCAAATAAAAAAGAAAAGTCCTTTAAAAGCTTTATATATAACGGGAAAAAATAGAAGGGGGAAAATATAAATCTCTCCTTTTTTTTTCTTTTTTCTTTAAAGCGTCGAAATTCAGCAACCATCAAGGGTCTGTAGAGCGTGAAATCGTTCCTCTAAACCTCCTTTCTTAAGTGTCATTGTCCCAAAAAAGGAAGAAAAATAATAATCTAAAAAAATAGGTGAAGGGGGTTCGAAAATTCTTAGTCAAGATGGCGCAGACAGAGTGGGGAATGAGGAACCGAGAGAGAAAAGGTGGAAGGATGGGGAAGGGAAGAGGGGAGGAGAGGGAGGGGAAGGCAAGGGGGGGGAGAGGGAGGGGGGGAATGTCAGAGGAAAGGAGGGAGGGTGTTGCAGGGGAGAAGAAGGGATAGCGGAGGAGAGGGGAAAGGAATGGGGGAAAGGAGAGGGAGGTAACAGCATAGAAATGGATAGAGGGAAAAGAAGAGCACGGCAAAGTGGGAAAGGAAGAAAGAACGGTAAATATACAGTAAGAGAGGGAGAGGCTGGGGAAAGTGGGAATAAGCAGCAAAAGGAAGGAAGAAAGAAGAAGGAGAGAAGGGGGGAGGGGGAGAGGAAGGAAGCGTGGAAGGTAGAAGAAGAATAAAACTTTTTAAATAAGTCTTGTGACACTTATTTTTTTCCTGAGTGATGTGGTAGCTGTGGTTATGATGGTGGGGAGAATAGGGAGAATGGGAAGGGGGGGAGGGGGATGGAGACGACAGTCATCCAAAAAATATCCCATTTGAATTTAATGCTATCGAGAGAATCTTTGGTGACTTATTTTGACTATTCCATTCCTATGGTTTTTATTATCGAAGGTAATGGTGATATTAGAATTTATACTATTGCAATTATGATCATTAGTAGCATTATTATTAGCATCAATAGGAATATTGATAACGCTATCAATAACAATATTTTAATTATTAACATGAATTTCATCATTGTTGTGATAATTATTTGAATTAGATTATGATTTCTAGGGCGATGCCAATCATTTACGGTCTCATGAGTTCTCTCGTACCTCATTTACAGATCTGCCTTAACCACACGCACGTAAGAAAATAAGGGAGATGAAATACATCAATAATGCATGATTTATTATTAATGGTTAACATTAACACATCATCAATATATTCGAATGGAAATCGGAATCCACGTAGTTCT
>BOPN01000070.1:287500-290000 GCA_017312705.2 Penaeus japonicus
GTTTCGAAAATGCACATTCTATGAAAACGAGCTGTGCGAAATAATTGCAATGAGAAATAAAATCGAAAGACTTTGTTTGTTTTGCTTTCGGGTTTCGTTTTTTTCTTCCTTTTTTTTCTTAACTGTATCACATACCATATATTAACTTGTTAAAAAAAAAGAGAGAGCGAAAACAAACACACACGCACGAACACACGTAAACCCCCAAGTAAAACCCCATATTCAAACACACACTCACCAACAAAGTTCGTCCGTAAAAAAGGGTGAAAAAAACAAAAAGGAAATCTTTCCACTTGTTGAAATGAATAAAATTCCAAACATTGACTACATTCTTACCCTATCTGTATTTGATTTATCCGGCAGCGCAAACAGTACATTGTGGATACAGCTTACTCCCAAGTACTAATGTTCTAGCGTTCGGGTCTCAAGCACGTTATAATTAATCCAGCCAGCAAACAGCATCAGCTCCGACTATTGATACACCGTAGCTGGGTACATTCCCATATTCCGTTCTCCTTGTAGGGTCTCGGTGGACTTCCGAAAGATGCTCTCCATTTTTCGATTGGGGTAATAGGAGTCACGGCAAACCACTTAAGTGTAACAAGGCCACTTATCCCGCCTATAGCTTGAGACAATAGACCCACTTAGTATGCAGCGTCTGAGGCATCACGCGCTCTGTGTATCTTAGCGCTGTCAGTGTATAGAAATCCACTTCGCTCTCGGGAAACGCAAATGCCAAAGTGTCGCTTTTTCCACCGTAGACTTGCGCTATTCATGAACTCTTTTCTTGCTCTTTTTTCTTTCCTCTCTTTACACACATGCACTAACACACATGCATATAAAAACTTTTTACACACATACATATAAACATTTTTTACACACATACACAAACACATACATATATATACATATATATAAACACTTAATCATACATATATATATACATATACATATATATATATATATATATATATATACATATGTGTGTGTGTGTGTGTGTGTTTGTCTGTGTGTACGTATAAGTAAACATATATGTGCATACATATATATGTATACATATGTGTACATATGTATATATATGTATATATATGTTTATGTATATGTTCGTGTGTGCAAACTAATACAAAGTGTGCACATATACATCTATAAGTGTATATATGTACATGTATAAGCACCTTTTTACAGAGAGATAGACAAATGCATAATCGGATATACAAATATAGATAATGTACAATAAACAAACACTGACCAAAAAAATATTCGTTGACCTTTCGCAAAACCTATGTAATTACATATACTCATAACGGCGAAGAGAAAAAAAAACACTATTACACCGTAGCCAGCAAAAGGCCAAACAAGGTACATCACAACTAAAAGAGTTTCTTCTAATGAGATTATGTGTGAAAATATGTGCGCTGTCCCCATAGACTTCCGCACTGCGTGGCTGTTGATAGATAAGAAAATGGGAACATGTACCCCTTTCTATATTTTTACATATGTTAAAAAACAAAAATAAAATAGAAACAAATTTACTAGTAATGATGCTAACAGCGATAAAAATGATGGTAATAACAATATCAACAACAATAATAATGATGATGATAATGATAACAACAGTAATGATACTAACGGTAATAAAAAATATGATAACATCAATAATAACAATAACGATAATGACACAAGTAATAATGCTACTAATAGAGGTAATAATAATGATAACAACAGTCATGGTAATGCCAATAATTACAACAACAACAATAATGAAACGTAACAATCAGGAAAACATGACATGAGACGGAAATGAGATGAGCGAAGTTAAAGATTTCCAGCGTAAAGAGAGCGAGAGAATGAGAGAGAGCATCGATGGAGATAATCGGACACAGGTCAAAGGTCAGCGCTCTTGACGCTTACAAGATGATGGCCCGGGGCAGCAGCGTCGGGCCCCGGTTCTTGAATTATGGAGGTCCGGTTTACGACTCCCCGGACGGACGCCGCACGCCCTCCCCGAAATATTAAAGAAATGGCGATTGCGAATCCGTGTTTTCCTCCATCGGTTTTTCTCTCGATTTTTACTTTTAATTTTTGACTGCTCTCTCTCTGCCTCTCTGACTCTCTCTCTCTCTCTCTCTCTCTCTCTCTCTCTCTCTCTCTCTCTCTCTCTCTCTCTCTCTCTCTCTCTCTGCGAGACTCAACTGAATCATCATCCATTCCTGTGCTGAGCTTGTCACATCGCTCCTCGTCAGCTCTCCCGCTCCCCTGAGAGCCAGCAGCCAGAGCGCTGAGGTTGAGGAAACGGAGGGCGGGAGGGAGGGGGGAGGGGGTTGTGACACCGCTCTGGCCATCAGGAGGAGCGCCCATACATGCATATGTCCGCAAATTATACATACTCACTGTTACTCACAGACATGCGTACATACATAAGTATAACACAAAGAATACATAGACACACACACACACAAATATAAATATACATATAAATGAATATGAATATGAATATGTG
>BOPN01000070.1:295000-302500 GCA_017312705.2 Penaeus japonicus
TCTCTCTCTCTCTCTCTCTCTCTCTCTCTCTCTCTCTCTCCCTGTCTATCGTAAGTGGCAACCACTAAGCACACGTGTAATTGCGGAGCCGAATGCGTGCGTGTCTTTAATTCCCCCCCCCCCCCCACCCACCTCCTCTTCATTTCGGTCGTCATCAATCATTCACTATTCCCGACACCGCAGGCTTCCGACGTTGAGTTGGGCGGTCAATCAATATTTGCTTGGGAATTAATCTTTTTTATTTTCTTGAAATAACGAAAGGAAAAGTACATATATATTTAAAGTGAAAGAAGAGGGGAAGAAAATAAAAAAAGGGGCAGGTAATATCACATGCTTTTTTCTGTGACTCGGTATATCAAGCAGTGAAATCATTGCTATCTTTATGTTTGTGTGTTTAATCATGATCTATTTCCCTTTGGAATGTTAAAAATAAAACGAGTACTTGATTTGTCTGACCTTATTACCTTTATTTGTTAATTTATATTTGTGCGTTATTTATGCAGCATATGAATATTTCATTCATGTATTCGCTCACCTAATTGTTGTATAACTCATCACATTCCCATCTAACCACCTTCTCTCTCTCTCTCTCTCTCTCTCTCTCTCTCTCTCTCTCTCTCTCTCTCTCTCTCTCTCTCTCTCTCTCTCTCTCTCTCTCTCTCTCTCTCTCTCTCATCTATCTGTTTATATATGTACATATATCAACTCTTCAATAAACCTAATCCAAACATTCATCCAAATATAATAAACTCAGCTTAAAACAATCAACAGAAGGGCTGGAGTACACTTATAAAATATCAACGACTCTTCAAAAAAAGAAAAGAGAAAAAGAATCTAAGATGTCTATATTTGGCCTCAATATTATGTCGATATATAAAGGTCCTCTGACCTTTCTGCCTTCCTCGCGAGTCTCATCATCTTACTCTCGCGTCACCCAGGTCAACATGTTCCTGGATATCTGACCTGTTGTGAGTGATTCACCTGTCTGAGCTGCAGCCCTAAGAAAATAGAAGAGAAGTGGGAAGAGATAAGAAAGAAAAAAGAGAAAGAGAGAGAGAGAGAAGGCTCAGGGGGGGATATTGGCGGATAGATAAACAATGTAAATAAAGAGAATTAATAAGAGAAAGTTGATATATCTATGTAAAAACATATGTATTCAAACACATGTATGTGTGTGTGTGTGTGTGTGTGTGTGTGTGTGTCATACATATATATATATATATATATATATATATATATATATATATATATATATATATATATATATATATATATATATATATATATATACCTACATACATCTATATAGATAAATAAACAAATAGATAAATATATAAATAAATAAATAAATAAATATATATATATATATATATATATATATATATATATATATATATGTGTGTGTGTGTGTGTGTGTGTGTGTGTGTGTGTGTGTGTGTGTGTGTGCATATCTATCTATCTATCTATCTATCTATCTATCTATATATATATATATATATATATATCCATCTATCTATCTATCGTGAGAGAGAGAGAGAGAGAGAGAGAGAGAGAGAGAGAGAGAGAAAGAGAGAATGAATTAAATGTACCCACAATCGAATAAACATATAATTTCTACACCCGTAATTTCTACATTTCTACACACGTAGAAGTTCAAAGTTTAAAGCTCTGGAAGAGATTCATTCCCAGCGCCACATATATCTGGCAAGGCAATTCCAGCTGTCTATCCAGTAGGCAGAGTTTGTTGGTGCAGCTTGAACTTAGGGTTTCTGGTGCGTAGAGTTTCTCGTGAACCAGAGCTGAGGAAGCGAATGCCTAGGTTCTCTAGCATCCGTTACGTCACACCTACGTATGCTAATAGAGTCAGTGTTCAACAACGTGGCCTTGTGTGTGTTTGTGTTTGTAAAATATACATACATATATCTACATGTATTTATCACTACATTGATATTTATATATAGATATAGTGTCCAGGTAATTGACACACACACATATCTGTACACTTAAAGACTGATCCCACCAAAGGACACAACCGCACACTCACATAGAGACGCAGACTCGGCCCCGCGCGCGTGACCCGATCACCCCCCCCCCCCCCCCCCCAGACCCAACCCGCGCAAATATCCGCTTTCCGTTGGCCTGCAAATCCTTCTCGTTTACGTGTCACCTCTATCACTTCCGGTCCGCATTATCGGCGAGCGAGTGTGTAGTGTCATGATTCAAAACAGATCGCTGTCATATACAGCTTTAACCTGTGTGTCATTACGGAGTGTTGTCAATCGTTTTGAGAGGATGGGGGGGGGGGAAGGTAATACGAAGGGAATGGGGGGGAAATGAGGGGAAAAAAGGTAAACAAGGGGGAAGGGGAAAATGAGTAAAGAAAAGTGGGAATAGAGGGAGAGGAGATGGGACAGACTTAGTGGAGATGGGACAGACTAAGTGGAGATAGAACAGACTAAGAGGAGAAGTAGGTAAATAAAGGAAGGGAAATGGGAAAAAAGAAGTAGGAGAGAGAGGGAGGGACGAAGAGGGGAGCGGCAAAGAGAGAGAAATGGCGGAGGCGTTTTCGGGGAAGGGAAAAGGGTGGGCGGGGGTTTTCAAATGGGACGATTTAAAGTGGTTGGGTGGGCTGGGGTGGGGGGATGTTGGGGGCGGGAGTAAGGGGCGCAATTAATCTGATAATACAATTTGGAACTTAATCAGGATCATTAATCAGCAGGTAGAGAGAGAGAGCTGCTACACAGATAGCTTCTCGCGGGTAATGCATTATGGCTGGTTTGTTTGTTGGTGTGTTAATGTGATACGTGTGTGTGTGTGTGTGTGTGTGTGTGTGTGTGTGTGTGTGTGTGTGTGTGTGTGCGTGCGTGTGTTATTTGTATATAGGAGGGAGGAGTAGAGAGAGTATGACAGAGAGAGAGAGAGAGAGAGAGAGAGAGAGAGAGAGAGAGAGAGAGAGAGAGAGAGAGAGAGAGAGAGAGAGAGAGAGAGAGAGAGAAAAGAAAGATACAAACCTTTAAAAAAAGAAGAGAAAGATCAAAACAGAAAGCGCAAGAGCAAAAGGAACCGAATTCGAAATCCTTTCCACACATGTATCCAAAGTGCACACACGTCACAAAAACACTTAATTCCCCCGATTCAGCGGGCGAAATGAAACAAAAATACACAACGGGACATATATATCGCTTCTCTCCAAACGAGAGATTGCGCCGAATGAGTCATTTCGATACAATGCATGCAACTGCAATCCAATAAAACAAACAACGAACACCAAATCACATATAACAGGCAGAGCGATCCAAATTAATTCAGCTTAATTGCATATTCAAAAGTGTGATACCGTAGTGTACTTCAGTGGCTGCCGGAGAATGTGTTCGGCTGGGTGCGGATTTCGTTCCCTTTTTTTTTGGGGGGGGGGGCTTATCTTTATGGATGTGGATATTGCTGTTTCATACTCTCTCTCTCTCTCTCTCTCTCTCTCTCTCTCTCTCTCTCTCTCTCTCTCTCTCTCTCTCTCTCTCTCTCTCTCTGTCTCTGTCTCTGTCTCTGTCTCTGTCTCTGTCTCTGTCTCTGTCTCTGTCTCTGTCTCTGTCTCTGTCTCTGTCTCTGTCTCTCTCTCTCTTTTATTTGTGTGACTGACCTTGTGTAGGATAGTATATGTGCGTGTATGCGTATTTTTGCTTGGCCATGTGCCTGTCTGCACATCCAGAGGGGCTTGTGTGCCCCTATCCTAACCCATACCCTTTCTCCTAAGCCTCCTTCCCAAAAGACCCAACCGTCTAAGGGCCCAAATGTTCCAGAAACTGCAAAGAGCCGAACTTCAATCTAAGTCCTCACCATAAACCCCCTCCCATCCAGCCCTTTCCCTCCTCCTTCCCCTCCCACTCCTCAATCCTTCCGTCTCTATCCCTCCCCCCCCCCCCCCACCCACATCCACCCCCTCGCCATCCCCAGATCTCGGGCCTCATTCCCCGCGATCACAGCACAGCCCCCTTTGAGCAGCTGCGTCCGATGGTGGCCGCTATCAGGCTCAGGCAGAAGGTTCTGCCGCGCCAGCTTTCCCCCCGGGGAGGAAGCAGAGCCAAGTGACCGACCACCTTAACTATTCGAGACGTGTCTCCCTCCTTCTTTATTCTTTGTTCCTTCTTTTTTGATGGAGGAGCGGGGGAGAGAAAGGGAGGTGCGGGGATCTTCCTCCTTCTTGCTCCCTTCTCCTCCCCCCCCTCCTCCCTTATACGCCCGGACGCGGGATTGAGAAGGGAGGCTTCGGCGACTTCTTCCTTCCTCCTACCTTATTCTTATTCCTTCGCTTCCTTTTTTCTGCGTCGGGAGTAGGAAGGTGGAAAGGAGGCGTGGGGCGTCGCGATGTATCAAAATTTCCCTTAGGACAATAGTGATGGATGCGGGGGGTTCTACCATGACGTGGCTCATCATTTGCATCATCGATGTCTTCATCAACATAATCGTCATAAACTTTACTTTTTTCTTCGTCATCACAGTTAGTGTCATCATTCTTCTCATAACCATCCTATTATCATTCTTATCCTCATTAACATGACTTCACATCACCGTCATCATTTCGAGTCGAGGCACCGACATGCATCAGTGGCTCAGACACCGCGGCTATGCCAATGCCATGATCACAAAGAATACCGAGTTATGTGACCTTCGTCTGCCAAGGTAAACAGCGTGACAAATGAAATTATGTTGGAACTGCCTCGGCATTACTCTCCATCTCTTCCCCCATCTCTCTCTTCCTCTTTCTATAAATCTCTCACTCTCTCTCTTTACCATCAGATTCTACACTGTTCCACTCAAGGCTCAGCTGATAATGTCGCAATGCCTCACAGCCTCACAACCCTCACTCAGCTCTCGGAAGATGAACATCTGTCATGGCTCAAGGTCGTCTTCCTCCTTTTTATCTTCTCTTTTCTCTCCGGTCTTTTATCCCTTTTGTTTTTTCTTATGTCCTTTACATTTCTCTTCTCTTAATCGGCAAGTTTCTCTCTCTCTCTCTCTGTGAACCTTTCTCCTCTTCTGTTTATCTTTCTGTCAACTTATCTCTATCTCCATTTCCATCTCAGTCTCTGTCATTCTCCAAGTATCTCTCTCCCTTCCCTACCTACCATTCCTCCCTCCTTCCTCCTCTAATTATATCTATACCCTCCCTCCTCTCTCTCTCCTTACATTTCCCTCCTTCCATCTCTCCCCGTTTTAAGCTAATCCTCTACATCACACATATACTTCTTCCCCTTCTTCGCTGGATCTTATTCCTCCGCTTTTCAAAACCGAAACCCCTTTTCACTCCATCTCTCCTCCTTCATTCTGTTCTTTGCAAGTTTCTTGATTCCTTTTATTCCGCCTTGCCCTGCTGCTTGTGCTTCTTTTTTGCCTCTTCATGATCAACTCTGAATGTTCTCCTTTCCTCCCTTCCTCCCCCATTTCCAAGTCCTTTTCTTCCAGTCTCGTCCCTCTTCCTCCCCATTTTCCCCAGTGTTTCATCTCTAGCTCCCAATTTTACCCGTATCTTTTCCTTCTTTCTCTACTATTTTACCAAAATCCCTCCTCTCTTCTTCCTCATTTTACCCTCATTCCATCCTATCTTCCTGTCCGATTTACCCTAATTCCTATGCAAGTTAACACCCTCCTCCCTCCTCATTTTACCTCAATGTTTCTTACATCCATCCCTAACTTATCCTTACTCAGCCTCTCCCTCCTCCTGCGTGTGAGCATAATCTCCCCCCTCACGCCCCCCACCCCCACCCAATCACCCTCATTAAGGAGGCCTAACCTTGGCTCTTGTAACCTCCCATGTCATGATCGAGCGCCGCTAATATCTCCCCCAATCAACAACTAAACATTCCCTTTCATCTCTTATTTTCCTCATCAGAGTTCCCTGCCTTGATACCTTTAAGATTACTATCATTGTTGTTGCTATCATTATCACTATAATCATTATTTGTATCATAGTTTTCACTGTTATCATCATTATTATCATCATCGCAGGGTTTATCTTTAACATCTCAGACTTTGTCATTTCTTTTCTCTTTCCTTTCCCTCGACTCGTCTGTTACTTAACTACAACCACAAACTCTTATTCCTTCATCATCACCATTTCTTGTTAAGGAAAGCACGAGGACTTCCTCCATCACTAACATCACCTCCCTTCTCAACTTGTACATGTCCCTCCTTCGTCTCCTCCACTTCCAACACCACATCATCTTCTTCTTCTTTTTCTTTTTCTTCTCCTTCTTGTCCTTGTCGTCATCGTCGTCGTCGTTGTCGTCGTCGTCGTCGTCGTCGTCGTCGTTGTCCTCCTCCTCCTCCTCCTCCTCCTCCGCCTCCTCTCCTATCCCCCTATCGTAATCCTTGCCAACCCTTGTTTCCTTTTCATATTGCTAGGATAATCCTCCTATCCCCTGCCCCCTCCCCCTTCCAGTTCCCTCCTATCCCGTCTTCCCACCCTTCCCTTCCTCTCCCTCCCCTTCCCTGTTGCTTTCATCCCTCCCCCCTCATGCCCTTCTTCCCCCCCTCCCACCCTCCCTCACGCCCTTCTTCCCCTCACTCCCATAGCTATTCTCTTCCTCTCCACCCTTCATACATGATGCATTATCTCGACGCATAATTCCTTCTTTCCCCTCTTCTCCCTCTCTCTCTCTCTCTCTCCCCCACGCAATTACATAACATTTCTGTCTCACTAAATAATCCTGTTTATTACACGTTACCCATTCATCCGTTACTGTTTTCTCCGCGCCCGGGCAGAAGAGGAGAAAAAAAGGCCGCTACTCGCTTAGACGGCCATCCATTCCCAATCTTAATTACGACTCTTCCGTTGGTTCGGTTTCCCTTTTATTTTTCCTCTGCGGGCTTTCGTCTTCGCATTTTTTCTTTCTTTCTCTCCTCTTTTCATTTCCTTGTGCGATGTCTGATGATATTGGTTTAGAGCCAATCCTTCTTTATCCTTTCTCTCTTTCTTTACCTTTTTCTGTTTCTCCCCCGTCTCTTTCCTCCTCACTCTTTCTTTCTTTTTTTCTTTCTTTCTTTCTTTCTTTCTTTCTCTCTCTCTTTCTCCATATATATGTGTATTCCTATAGATAGATAGATAGATATATACCTCTCTAGGGAGTAGTGGCTTTAGAAGTCATTTTTGCTTGGAAATGAATACATTTTCTTCCATGAATATCCGAGGAGCAACTTAGAGAAAGAGAGAGAGAGATACATATATATGTGTGTGTGTGTGTGTGTGTGTGTGTGTGTGTGTGTGTGTGTGTGTGTGTGTGTGTGTGTGTGTGTGTGTGTGTGTGTGTGTGTGTGTGTGTGTGTGTGTGTGTGTGTGTGTGTGAGAGAGAGAGAGAGAGAGAGAGAGAGAGAGAGAGAGAGAGAGAGAGAGAGATCCTTCTCTGCCTCGCCTCCCCTACCGCCTCTCCCTCTCTCCCAAGTCGCCTTCTTGGCAGTCTCTCTTCCATCTCCATAATTTTGTGCCTTATATCCCTTCCAAGAAGC
>BOPN01000070.1:312500-317500 GCA_017312705.2 Penaeus japonicus
GGTGGTGGTGGTGGTGGTGGTGGTGGTGGTGGTGGTGGTGAGGGTGGTGGAGAAGGAGTGGAGGTGATGGAGATGGAGGAGGTGGAAGTGGAAGTGGAGGTGGTGGTGATGGAAGAGGAGGAGGAGGAGGAGGAGGAGGAGGTGGAGGTGGTGGAGGTGATGGTGGTGGAGATGAAGGTGGTGGTGGTAGTAGTGGTGATGGTGGCGGTGATAATGATGGTGATGGAGATGAAGGTGGTGATGGAGATGGAGGTGGTGGAGGGATAGTTCTGGAGATGGCGCTGGTGTTGGTGATAGCTGATGAGGTGGTGGTGGTGTTTAAGATACTGTTTACAATTATTTTGACGGCCATTATAGTGATGATAATGACGGTTGTCAGGGTAATGATGATGGTGATGAAGATGAAATACACAAGAGCAATACACTCAGGCATAACCATAATTTCTTCCACAAAATTATCAAACATAATCACGAAACAGAAAAAGAGGAGATAAGAAAGAAAAAGAAAGAGGAGGAGGAGAAGGAGGAGGAGGAGGAGAAGGAGGAGGAGGAGGAGGAGGAGGAAGAGGAGGAGGAGGAGGAGGAGGAGGAGGAAGAAGAAGAGGAGGAGAGAAGAAGAGGAAAAAAATACATGAAGAAAAGACAGGATAGGAAAAAAAGAAGAAAATATCAAGAACACGAAGAGGAAAAAAAAAGAAAATACAAAAACAGAAAAAAAAGAAAAGTAGAAAAAGAGAAAGAAAGAAAAGGGATAAGAAAAAGAAATAATAATAAGAAGAAAAAAATAAGAGGAAGAAAGGGACAATAAGAAGAAATAAAGAAAGTCAAACACGAAAAAAAACATATTAACAGGAAGGAAAACATAAACACCAACAAAACTCCCTTTTCCCTCAACATAAACAACAATTCCAACAGCAAAACCGACGGGACGCCCGGCGCGCTGGCATTAAGTTTTCGCACTGGAAAATCAAAACGTAAAATGAGACGTGAAATACCAAACACCATTGGTAAGTGGAAAAGAAAAAAAATGAGAGAGAGAGAGAGAGAGAGAGAGAGAGAGAGAGAGAGAGAGAGAGAGAGAGAGAGAGAGAGAGAGAGAGAGAGAGAGAGAGAGAGAGAAAACAAACAGAGAGACAGAGACAAAAAAGAAAGAAAAAAAGAGATAGAGAAGAACAAAAAAGAAAGAAAAAAAGAGATAGAGAAGAACAAAAATCAATAAAAATGGGAGAGCGAACAGAACCCATGAGCGTTGTCTTGCAAGTGTCTCTCCCCGCCATCGCAACACCGCTGAAGCTCTCCACATCTCCCGCGATAAAAAGAGCAGAAAAAAGGACGGGGACCTGTTGAGGACCCCATTCACGAGAGCCCCAAGGAAATTGGCCACCCAAGTTCAGAGGAAATTAATGGATGAGGCAGACTTTGACGTCACGGCAAATGGGCTTAAAGTTTGAAGCTAGTGATTCTTAGTGAATTCTTAGAACTAGCGCGTCCTCGTGACGGGGGTGGGGGGATCCAGGTGGGGGGAAGGGGGAAGGGAGTAAGGGAGAGACTCCTTTGAATGAGAGTTTCGTGAACAGTCTCCGTCTGTTTGCAATATAGGCGAGTTTGCTCCAAGTTATATGCCTGGTCGCTTTGCATATACGGTTATAATATCACGTGTGCTTTTCGATTGTAATACGTTCTCATATATAAGCTTTCAAACGTATTCCTTTCAGCTCCCAAGTGCTTTAAAAATCGTAACTCCTTTTGTCGAACAAATGGCATTTGATTTCTTCACAAGTGGACATTCATTCATGGATCTCTGCCAGAACACAATTTCCATTCAAAATCCCACTGTGTGCAAAAGATGTCATATTCACGACTACCTCTGCAATCAATTTCCTATTTGTATCACTCAGCCCACGCACGTGCACATGCACCCACACACCCATCCATACCCCCCCCCCACACCCACACATCCACACACACGCGCGTCTCCTTGCACAAATCCTCTTTCCTCTTCATTCAGACATCCTTATAACTCCTCCCCCTATCCCACCCCTCTGCATGGCACTGCATGACACACGAAGCCCCTCACTTTAACCCCGCTTCCGTGTCACCTGCCCCTTTTCCGACAGCACATTACCCGCTGTGTAAAACGCTGTTCACAGCCTTTTACCGTGGTTCTCGGACACCTCGGGATGTTCAGTATCAACTTCCCGCCTACACTGCAGGTGCACATGCAATCAGCTCCCAGTTTTTTTTTTTTTTTTTTTTTTTTTTTTTTTTTTTTTTTTTTTTTTTTCTATTCTATTTCAGCGCTCTTCCTGTCTCGTTTCTTCTGCATAATCAAACGGCTGGATTTATGCTAGGATGTGCGGGATGTTTAGGTACTGAAAGTATATGTATATAGTGCAACATTCTTTAAAGATTTGTTCTTGGTGTAGTGTGGAAAAGAGTATTTATGTATATTCGTAGAGATGTTTATTAAACTTTTATGGTATGAAATAACTATTCCTGTATATATCGACATGTATTTTCATGTCTATCTGTGGTTGAGCAAGCTGTCTTTTTGTATTTGCCTGCGTGTCTGTCTGTCTGTCTGCAATAACAACAATAATAATGATAGTAGTAATAATAATACACCAGTAGTAATAACAGTAATAATAATAATAATAATAATAATAATAATAATAATAATAACAATAATAGTAAGCAAAAAAAGAAGGTAATGATGAAAGAGAAGAGGAAGAAAAGTAGAAGAAGAAAAAAGAAAAAACAAGAAGAACGAGAAGGAGGAAGAAGAGAGGAAGAGGAAGAAGAGAGGGAGAGGGAGAGGGAGAGGGAGAGGGAGAGGTTGACGAGGAGAATGAGGAAGAGAAGGATGAGGAGTAAGAGAATGGGGAGAGTAAGAAGAAAAGAAGTAGAAGAAAAATAAAAAACAAAAAAGGAAAAAGAAGGCAAAGAAGACGAATACTAACAAGAAAATGTTAAAAAGAAATAAGAAAAAGAAGAAGACCAAGAAAAAGGGGAAGAAAACAAAAACAAGAAAAAGGAAAGAAACCGAGGAGTAGGAGAAAGAGGAAAACAAGAATGAGGAATAATAATAAGAAGCAGGAGAAGGCGAGCGCCTGCGAGCGAGCGAAGCCTAAATACTTCTAAAGAGTGGCACAGTTCGAGCGGCAGAAAATAAATGCTCAACGCTCTCTCGGTCTCATACGCCGGCCCGTGGCACTGCAAGATGCAAATTGAATTTCCAGAAAAGGTGGGAGAAGAGGAGGGGGGAGTAGATGGGGAAAGGAAGAGGAGAGGGGGAAGGAGGGAGAGGAGGAAAGGAGGGGGGGAGGAAGAGGAAGAGGAAGAGGAAGAGGAAGAGGGAGAAGGGAGAGGGACAGAGAAAGAGAGCGAAGAAGAGTGATAGAAAGACAAAAAAATAGAAAGAGAAAGAAGTAGAGTAGACTCATGTGACTTCCAAATCTCCATCGACCCCCCTTACCCCCCCCCCCTTCCTTCTTACCCCTTCCCCGAGTATATAGCGTACGACGGAAACTTCAGCCACCTCGTCTGAAGACTTGTGACGCGAGCTCTGCCGGAAGATTAAAACAGTAGTTATTGATCCCCGGTCTCCAGTCATAAATATTAAGCAGATGGGGTTTCTCGCGGACGTGGCAACATCTCGGGATCTTTTTAAGGGCTGATGGTGGTTCTGGTATCATTTGTCGGTGAAGATATGTAAACAAGTACGTGATCTGGTAGTTCTCTTGCCCTTGGGATGTTTATTAAATGCTAATGTCCATGAATAAACATGATAACTTATTTCACAGATCATTGACTTGAACTCGACTTTTTTCCCACTACGTCTTTTCTCTGCGTTTATTTTTTATTTTTTTATTTATTTATCATTTTTTTCTTTTTTTACATTTTCTCTCTTCTCTTCTTGCTGTCCTTTCCGTCCTTTACTCTCTCTCTCTCTCTCTCTCTCTCTCTCTCTCTCTCTCTCTCTCTCTCTCTCTCTCTCTCTCTCTCTCTCTCTCTCTCTCATCTACACAAACATTATCAAACATCCCACTACAGAAAAAAAAGAAAGCGAAAAATCAGAGAAAAGCCAATTTCCCACCTTTTTTCATCCGAACATCAGGCTAATTAATGAAAAGACAAGAAACGAAAAATGAGAGAAAAGCCAATTTCTCCGTCTTCTTTCAGCCGAACATCCGGATAAATAAGGAAAAAAAAGACGAAAAATCAGAGAAAAGCTTAGTTCTCCACCTTTTTCCTCTCCGCCAGACACGCCATACACTTCTATAACCACACTCGACCCTGCTCCCCGAATGGCAAAGGAACGCCTTATAGACGGAGATCAAAGCAATGGGCCTTGATATGCAAATTCGAGATCAGAGGGTGAGAAATTGACGTGCAAATGCAGGGGCATAAAATGCGAATAACGACCTCATGCCACATACGTGATCTTGGCAGCAGGAAAATTGGATAAAAAAAAAAGGTAAGTAAATATAAAAATATAAATATTCGACGAGAAAGGAGGAAGAACAAGATAACGATAAGATAAAGGGAAGGAGGGAGCTTTCACAACCAGCGGTATCTTAGCGGCCTGAAAATTGATAAAACAAAAACGGATAAGCAAATATAAAAAAGTAAAGCTTCGACGAGAGGAAGATAAAGCTAACGACAAGATGAAGGGAAGGAGAACGCTTTCAAATAGCAGTCTGCGATGACGTGATTGAACAGATGATCGTCGGGCGGGGGATGAATGATGAAGACTTCGGCACGCAGCCTCTCTCTCTCTCTCTCTCTCTCTCGCTCTCTCTTTTACCCTCTCTCTCTTTCACCCTCTCTCTCTTTCTCCCTCTCCCTCTCTCTCTCTTTCTCTCTCTTTCTCCCTCTCTTTCCCTATCTCTCTCTCTCTCTCTCTCTCTCTCTCTCTCTCTCTCTCTCTCTTTCACCCTCTCTCCCTCCCTCCCTCCCTCTCTCCCTCTCTCCCTTCCTCCCTCCCTCTCCCTCTCCCT
>BOPN01000070.1:330334-332834 GCA_017312705.2 Penaeus japonicus
TCTCCCACAGGCTTTTATTCTCTCTTCCCTTCCCCTCTCCTTCTCTCTCCCATCCTCCTGTTCTATTCCTCGCCCTTCCATATTTCCCATACTTTCTCGCTCCCACTTCGTTTTATATTCATCTTCCCTCTTCTTGTTTTCCTTCTATTTTTTCTCCTCTTCATCTCTTCTTTGTTTTCTTCTCTTCATTCTATTACTCATGTGATTTTTTCATTTCCTCTCTCATCCTACTTTTCCTCCTCTCCTCATCCTTCTCTTCCTCCACTCATCCTTCTTTTATTCCCCTTTTGTCTCTCTTCCACCCCTCTTCCTTCTCCTCCACCCCTCTACCTTCTCTCCCTCCTTTCTTTCTCCTTCATCCTTTCCTATGCAAACTTTATCGGCCCCTTCCCTCCCTCCTACCTAAAGAGACCACGAACTTCTCCTAGATATCTCACATACACCTGGAACAGCGGAACAAATTCCTTGCTCCCACATGTGCAAGTGCGTGTATGCATGTGTGTGTGTGTTTACATTCGTGTATGCATTGTGATTCGCAGTGTGTGTGCTGTGTGTGCTGTATGTGTGTGTTTGTGTGTGTGTGTGTGTGTGTGTGTGTGTGTGTGTGTGTGTGTGTGTGTGTGTGTGTGTGTGTGTGTGTGCGTGTGCGTGTGCGTGTGTGTGTGCGTGTGCGTGTGCGTGTGCGTGTGTGTGTACGTGTGCGAGTACTACTTTGCGAAGCCTCAATGGAGGAGTAAACTTATTCATTCAGTGTTACGCACACACACCCTCACACACTCTCTCTCTCGCTCCTTGCCTACTTGCCTGTCTGCCTCGAGCGAGTTCCTGTCCCTTTGGCCTTTGACCCTTGCCCAAACTCCCCCACTACTTCGCCTTGCTGCCCTCCGTACGCTTTCGCAAATCTCGCTGAACTGAACTGAGCTGATCTCTCTTCGTCTAACCGCTCACCCTGTTGATGTTTCCTTTTATTCATTTTCTGACAGATGTATTCGTTATTACCATCTTTCTATTGTTATATGTTATTTAAAGTACAAGTAGTAGCTGTGTCATTATTGTGTCTCTTGATATCCTTGTCAATATCATAATAACTAGACCCAATATTGCATCATCATCGAAGTATCTCCCTACCCTCTCCCTACCTTCCTCCCACCTATCCTTCCTCTTTCTCCCTCTTCTTGCCTCCCCCCACATTCCCTCCCTCTCTCCCCCCTCTATCATTCCCTCTCTGTAAGTGTCTGTGTTAGCATGATTAAGCGCGATTAAAGTGGGACAAAATGCCTCCATTCAATCCTCCCTTTTTATGGGATCTAATCAACGGCGAGCAATTGTGGAGCATCACACTCTATTTGCCCAATAGACGCTAATAATAATTCAGAACAATATATAGCTGTATATGAATGCCTGTTAGTGGGGCTGAAATACAGATAGAGGGGAGACGGGGAGACGGGAGGGAGAGGGGAGACAGGGAGACTGGGGAGGGAGAGGGGAGACGGGTGAGAGGAAAGGGGAGATGGGAGAGAGGAGGAGGGCTTTGTGAGGGTGATGGAAGGGGGAGGGGCAAAGTTATGGAAGGAGAAGGGAGGGTGATGAGGGAGAGGGAAGTGAGCGATGTCACCGGTAGAGTAGCAACGATGTCAAATAATATTTACTGTTGATGGCTTGACTGAACAACAAAACACGGAGTTGCAGAGCGAGCTAAGTTCTTCAAAGGGAGTTTTAGCAAACATACACATAAAAGATAATAATAGAAATGTTTATTGATAATTGTTATAAAAAGAAAAACAAGGTCCAACTCAAGCCACAATCACTCCTATCACAGCTAATCAATCCAGAATCTTTAATCCCAGGGACAATCACTGCCATCAATCCCACACCTTCAATCAAAGACAACCAATCCCCAATCCCAGATCCCAGCAACAATCCCACCCGAAAAGTCTCTCATCGCCAACCAGCAGTCCCTCCCGAAGCGTCACCGAACAACACGACCCCAGCACGGAACGACCGCCTGAACATAGCAGCCACATCACGCAGCGAAGGTCGCGCTCGATGCTTACCCTAGGCAGTTCGGGGACAAACTACCTCCCGCGCCAGTCTTGTCCCGCAATAAATAAGGGATAATTGCCCATCTGCGACTACTTACGACAGTTACGCGGATAATAATTGGTTATTCATTGGCTATTCTGGAAAGTGTAAAGACTCCGGTTCTTTCGCGATCCTCAGTGATTGGCCAATCGCTTGCCGTAACGGGTGCACGGACTTACGACACTCGTAAGGTGGGGTTGAGAGCGATCGCAGCTCGAAGTCCTTGAACAGCGACGAGAACTTGTATAACAGATGAGACAGGATTGCGCGCACGAGCTCTTACACACATAAAAGCCAAAAATATCCATACAGAAAAAAATGTGTATGTAAATATATGTAAATATATAAATGTATGTATATTTACATTCATAAATATATAGATATATAAATATATAAATATATATATACATATATATGT
>BOPN01000070.1:337834-347834 GCA_017312705.2 Penaeus japonicus
TCACCTACGGAGCCACCCACGGTGTCGTTGCCCAGGGCGCTCTTGCCCATGGAGCCCTCGTTGGCGCTGCCCCTCTTACCTACGGAGCCACCCACGGCGTCGTTGCCCAGGGCGCTCTTGCCCATGGAGCCCTCGTTGGCGCTGCCCCTCTTACCTACGGAGCCACCCACGGTGTCCTTGCCCACGGCGCTCTTGTTGGCGGTGCCCCCGTCTATGCTGTCGAAGACTGAGTCTCCAACGGGAGGCGATGTTAGCTCCTGCGGGAGATTGACTCGCATTCTCGCTGTAAATAACGTTCTCCTTTAATTCAGACGTAAACAATGTGTTTTTGTTTTTTTTATTCAGAAGCGAAAATAAAACTTCATAGAACTTATCCCATTTCTATCATTGCCATTCCTTTGATCCTTCAACCAGACGAGAATCTGAAAACTCCAAAATCATCTCATCAACTAATCGCAAGTCGATATATATTTTACATCTCACAAAACGACGAGAACAGCTTCGTCTTCAAGTTTCATCTTTTTATTTTTAAATCCCCAGGTGAGTAAAAGAAAACACAAGTAAAGATGATACAAGTATATCAACTTTTCTCTATATTTAGGATCATCGAGGCCGAGGATTCACAAAGATGCAAAAAAAGAAAAAAGAAAAAAAAACTGAATACCCACACATCGAGAGAATCTCCTCCACGGTAACGGCCACAAAAAGCTGTAGCGCGAGTGAAGGAGGGTTCCATGGTCATTGCCGGCCACTCATCCTCACAAACCACGCTCTAGTTTACACGGACAAGGAGAAAAAGATACACTCCCCCCAGCCAACCATACATACATACATGCAGACATACATACACATATACATACATACATACATACAAATACACATGCATACATGCATACATACAAGAACACGGATACACACACACATACACACACACACACACACACACAAAAGAAGACATGGCAAAGTCCAAGACAAGAGGCCAGACGAGCAGACAGGGAGAACAGCAGAAGGGAACAGGCGTCGGGGCTAGCAGAAGGGAATAGTCCAAGGATCAGGAGCAGCTGGCCGACGCCTGGAGCTACTCTGAGGATCGGAGAGACAGGCGTCCGCTCACGGTCACACCCGCAGCACTCCCTAGGCGGCCTCGGACCACGCCCATCTTGACATCCTTCCTTCCCACCCTCCTAATCCTCATTTTTTTTCCTTATTGTTATACGTCTCCTTTCGTCCCATTTTCTTCTGTTTTCTCTAGAGTTTCTCCCCTTTTCTTTTGAATTCCTTATCCTATTCTTCTCCTTTTTTCTCCTCTTCCTTAATCCTCATTCTTCCCCTCCCCCTCCCATCCAGGATATGCCCTTCTTTGCTCTCCTACGCCCGTTCCCTTATAAGAGAGAGAGAGAGAGAGAGAGAGAGAGAGAGAGAGAGAGAGAGAGAGAGAGAGAGAGAGAGAGAGAGAGAGAGAGAGAGAGAGAGAGAGAGAGAGAGAGAGAGGAAGAGAGAGAGAAAGAGGAGAGAGAGAGAGAGAGAGAGAGAGAGAGAGAGAGAGAGAGAGAGAGAGAGAGAGAGAGAGAGAGAGAGAGAGAGAGAGAGAGAGAGAGAGAGAGAGAGAGAGAGAGAGAGAGAGAGAGAGAGAGAGAGAGAGAGGAAGAGAGAGAGAGAAGAAGAGAGAGAGAGAAGAAGAGAGAGAGAGAGAAGAAGAGAGAGAGAGAGGAAGAGATAGAGAGAGAGAGAGAGAGAGAAGAGAGAGAGAGAGAGAGAGAGAGAGAGAGAGAGAGAGAGAGAGAGAGAGAGAGAGAGAGAGAGAGAGAGAGAGAGAGAGAGAGAGAGAGAGAGAGAGAGAGAGAGAGAGAGAGAGAGAGAGAGAGAGAGAGAGAGAGAGAGAGAGAGAGAGAGAGAGAGAGAGAGAGAAGAGAGAGAGAGAGAGAGAGAGAGAGAGAGAGAGAGAAGAGAGAGAGAGAGAGGAAGAGAGAGAGAGAGGAGAGAGAGAGAGAGAGAGAGAGAGAGAGAGAGAGAGAGAGAGAGAGAGAGAGAGAGAGAGAGAGAGAGAGAGAGAGAGAGAGAGAGAGAGAGAGAGAGAGAGAGAGAGAGAGAGAGAGAGAAAGAGAGAGAGAGAGAGAGGAGGAAGAGCGAATCATACAAAAAGTGATAGAAAGACAAGAGAGAGCAGGGAGAAAGTGCAGCAAGTCCCTCTCGACGGCCAAGGTCGCTTCACCGAAAACAGTTTCACCTGTGAACGTGTGAGTGATCCCCCCCCCCCCCCCCTCCTCCCCAGCCCCCTGAGTGCCTGAGAGAGCGGCGACTCGTTAATGTAACAGAGAAGCGGACACATTCGCGGATCGCTGGTCCTTGTCGGTGACTAGACAGTTTTGTCAATCGTCCACACACACGGAAGTCGAGGGGAGGCGAAGGGACCGTCGTTTTCCTTTGCCCGTAGGCAGCAACGGCGCGATTTTATGAAGGGGACGATTTCCTTCTTTTCATTTTCTTTTTTTTCTTCCTTTCTCTTTTTATTATGCAACGTAGTGTAGTTTAAGTAACTTCGGTAAAGATCATCGATGCTTACACACAAACGTCAACCACCTCCCCACTCTTCCATCTCTCACCCTCTTTTTATTACTCTCCTTATCTCTCTCTCTTCCCTCTCCTCTCCCTCCCCCCCCCCCCCACTCCCTCCTCTCCTTCTCTCTCCCTCTACCTCTTCCCCTCCATCCCCTTCCCTTCCCCCGACCGACCGACCGACCGGCCGACGCCCGACAAACGAAGCCCAAAGGGAGCTCCGTCATTACACCCTCACCACTTCAAGCAAGGCAAGAGCTTTAACCCGAAAGCTCTCTCTGACGAGGACCATTCAGACTAAAAAGAAAACCGCGGCCTTTAGACGCATTATCATAGTCCAGCTTTTTTTATATCTTACAATTAAACTCTAAAAGTTTTTCTTCTGTTTTATTTTTTTTTTCTCTTTTATTTTTTTCTGTTTTTGTATTATGATTAATTTTAAAGACAGATAAGATGAACGTTTCTCATTAAAGAGGATACGGTTTTCTTTCTATTTAGGCCTAACGTGAAGGTGAACGATCAGAAGAGGGAGGGAGGGAAGGGGGCGATGGGGAGGGGAAAGGAAGGGGAATGGGGAGGGGGAGGGGAGAGAGAGGATGAGGGGATAGGGGACGCCCACGGAGGAGGAGGAAGTGCAACTGATAGGAAAGCATTAAAAGGAATATGGAATCAGAGATAGGCGGAAAGATAAATGGAGAGATAGTCACAGACGCTGAGATGACATGGGGACCGGATGGAATGAAAGCAGGAAAGGGAGGGAGAGGGAAAGAGAAAGAGAAAGAGAAAGAGAAAGAGAGAGAGAGAGAGAGAGAAATAGGGGAAAGAGAAATAGAAAGAGAGAGAAAGAAAGAAAGAGCGAGAAGAAAGAGGAAAGAGAAAGAGCGAAAGAGAGAAAGAGATGCATCGTAAAACACGACACAGAGAGGAGCTTTGTCTAGGCGTATGCCCCAACCTTGTCCTTGACTTCCTATATAGGAGTGTCTCAGGTACGTGCGGGGTGATTGGTGCCGTGCCACCTCCAGCCACGCCCTCGCTCCTCTGCCTGCCTGGGAAGGGGCAGGACGGGGCAACTGGTCCCCTTTCGGTGCGAGCGAGCGAGCGAGCGAGCGAGAGAGAGAGAGAGGGGTGGGGGAGAGAGAGAGGGAGAGAGGTGGGGAAGGGGGATTTAAAATTGAAAAGGTTCTAAGAAAATGGAGATCAACGCTTTTTTAGCTTTATGGATTGCTAGATAGATAGATAAATAAAAAGATATGTAGGATAGGTAGAAAAATATCTTAATATATGTATTATCTCTCTCTCTCTCTCTCTCTCTCTCTCTCTCTCTCTCTCTCTCTCTCTCTCCTTCAGGATACAGAGCTTCCCGGAGTGTCTCCATGGAGTTTACCGCGAGTGGGAGTAGGCAAAGTGAGAGAGCAGAGGTCGCCAGAGGTTAAAGTCACGACCGCTGCTTGCCAAAGCCTGGGTTCTCTCTCTCTCTCTCTCGTGTGTGTGTGTGTGTGTGTGTGTGTGTGTGTGTGTGTGTGTGTGTGTGTGTGTGTGTGTGTGTGTGTGTGTGTGTGTGTGTGTGTAGTGGGGAGGGTTGAAAAATATCACTAAAAAAGAAACGGATATAAAACACGAACGATTTTTTTAAAGAGGTGTTTTTACATTTTTAAATCCTCTCTCTCTCTCTCTCTCTCTCTCTCTCTCTCTCTCTCTCTCTCTCTCTCTCTCTCTCTCTCTCTCTCTCTCTCTCTCTCTCTCGTGACTCAGTCAACAAAGATGTATTATTGCTTCCAACTGCTTTTTTTTTACCTGATTATTTTTCATATGATAAAAGCAAGTAAATAAAAAAGATATATAAATGAACATCTCAACATTTAAATAATTTCTAATGAGAACATTTAAACATTCAAATAATTCTTAATTAGAAATCTAAATACATATAAAATAAGCGTATGGGTGTGGGTGTCTGGCTGAGTGGGTGCATGCGTGCATTCATGCATCCAGTATAATCCATCCACTTCAATGTGTTAGCAAATCCTGGAAACATCTGCCTTCGAGAGGAAATCATAATCCCATTATAAGATCAGCAAAGGTCTTCGAAATGACCTTAAAGCCTTGCGAGTGATGCTGAAGACCTTGTCTGGTGTTATTGCGAAGGCTATTAGATTATAGGCTGGGTGACCTGTGTAGTATGTAGGATAGTCATCAACAAAACGCTGTCTGATGATAATGTTGATGTTGTTGTTGGGGATGGGGATGGGGATGGGAATGAGGATGGGGATGGGGATGGGGATGGGGATGGGGATGGGGATGGGGATGGGGTTGGGGATGGGGAAGAGGATGATAATTGATGATGATGATGAGGAGGAGGAGGAGGAGGAGTAGGAGGAGAATGAGGATATGAGGAGGAGGAGGTAGACAAAAAAAAACTAGACTTTAAACAATAAAAAACAAAAATATTGAGTGAAAAAAATAGCATACCCCCTCCAAGATCTGCCTTTTCCGAACACAACTGGACAGGTTCAATCTGCGCTGAGTGACGTGCACACACTCGCCAGCCACACAGCACATTTGCTGGGCAATGTTTCGTCGCTTCAAGAAAGCTGTTTCGCTTCTTCCCTGCGATTTTACGTCAGTTTGAAAATAGTGTAGGCACGGTTGACACTCTCACACGCACATAAACATGCACTCATCTTTCTGGCTGAACAGCTGATCATTCGTTCATAATGAGTTATCATTTCGATCAGAAAAAATGGGAGTCTAAGAAAAAAGACATAATTTACCCTTTCATCCGCTTTCGCTTTTTACAAACTAATCTTAATAGATACAAAAACACAAGTCACTCCAAACACCTAACCCATCCCAATCTTTAATCACCAGGCTATTAACAGTTCGCTGGCTATTCCTTCACACAACTATAGTGACAAAACAAAACGCTAACAACCATCCTATAACCAGTATAAGAGACAAAACATAAGAGAAAGAACTATCCTGTAATCTGTACAAGTGACAAAGCAAAATAGTAAGAACTATCCAATAGTCCTTACAAGCGACAGAACAAAACTAACAACCAACCTACAATCTGTACAAGTGACAAAACAAAACCGTATACTATAATCCGGACGAACCGCCAGCCAACGACTAGCAGTGATTCCATAATTACGATCCTTGGGCGTGGCCACAAGGATTCCTCGCGGGTCCTGCTGGGGATATCAACGCTACGAACGAACGGAACACTAGACGTCCTCCAAGGCAAATCTCTAGCAATATGTAAGAAAAGCCGAGAAAATCGGCTTTGATATTTTGGAATTTGAGTGATCCTGTGGGGAAGGCGAAGGACTCTCGTAGGAGTGTGAAAGTTCAGTGTTACAGCGAGTCCTGTGGCGTTTGATATAGACAGAGGATGGGGGGGGGATGATAATGATGAGAAGGAAAATAATGAACGATACTGACATTGATAGAGACATCAACTAGTAGGAATCAGGGATAATGAGCTAAGGATTATGTGAGAAAAGAGAATAGTAACAGTAATAACAATAATAATAATAACAAAGTAATTGGAATGATAACAAGATTAATCAAATAATGATGACAAGGACAACAACCGAATGATGATGGTAATGATAATATCAACAATAATAATGATAATAACAATAACAAGGATAATAATAATATAAAGAATAAGAATGAATGATTATGATAATAATAATGAAGATGATGATGATGATAATGATAACAAAAACAATGATATTATTGATAATAATCAAAATAAGATAATGATAACAACAAGAATAACAAACAATAATTGCAATAATAATAATAATGATCATTATTATCATCATCATAACAATAATTACAATAACAATAATAGTAATATCATAAATAACTATAATGATAAAGACAACAATAATCTTGATAATAATAACAATAACAACAAAAACAATAATGATGATGATTATGATGATAATAACAGTAATAATGATGATTCTGATCATTGAAAAAATGACGGTGATGATGATATGAAGAGGAACAGAGATGAGCAGCATTAACATCCACAAAAAAATGTTTAAAAAATGAGATCATCATCAACCTTAAAAAAAAACACAAGTTGCACCCTCATCGCTGCAACAAACGATGAACGAATCCAAAAAAGCACAACCCGCCCCCCCCCTCCCCCAACGCACAAACAAAGTCAAGAAGCAAAGAGCGAGAGAAAAGCATCCCTCCCTCCTTTCCAGAGCACAAAGAACCAGGCCTGAGAGCCCCTAACGACCAACAGAAACAACCTGTCCGTGGGTTCGTGTGTGCGTGTGTGTTCGTGCGTGTGTGTGTGGCGTGGGTCGAGGGTGTGTCCTGTTAGGCGGCTTGAGTGCAAGTGCGGGCGTGGTTCTCAAGGCCGCGGGATTCTATTTAAGTCCTTCGCTCTCGCAGGGAACTACCACTCGCTCGCTAGCCGCCGCCATGAAGTCGATTGTGAGTCCAGGCTTTTCCAAGGATCTGTTCACTCTGTTCTATTGATAGATAGGGAGAGGTATCGGTGCGTGTGTGTGCTTATTTATATATATATACATATATACATACATACATATATATATATGTATATATATACATATATATATACATAAATATATATGTATATATATATAAATATATATATATAAATATATATAAATATATATAAATATATATATATATATATATATATATGTGTGTGTGTGTGTGTGTGTGTGTGTGTGTGTGTGTGTGTGTGTGTGTGTGTGTGTGTGTGTGCATACATGATATGCTTATTACATACTTTAAGGATATTTTTAAGTATTCCATCCAATTGTCTGACGTGCGACCTTGCTCCTCGACAGTGCCTGCTGCCTTTCGTGTTCGCCTCCGTCATGGGGGGAAGCACCCTCCTGGCGACGCCCTACGCTGTCGGTCCCGCTGCCGTGGCCTACTCCAACGTGAACCTGAACGTGCCCGCACCCGTGCCCGCCGGCGAGGCCCCCGCCCCCGAGCTCCTGGTCCAGCGCACGCCCATCAAGGCCCTCGGCCGCCCCGTCATCTCCCACACTCCTCAGATCACCGAGGTTCGCCCCGAACTCAAGATCATCGAGAAGACCTACGACGTGGCCGTGCCCAAGCCCGTCTACGAGACCAAGGAAGTCACCCCCATCCAACACAACTACGTGCCTGAGCCCTACGCCGTGCCCCAGCCCTACGCCGTGCCCCAGCCCTACGCCGTGCCACAGCCCTATGCCGTGCCCGTGCCCGTGCACGAGCAGGTCCACGTGCAGCACCACGTCGCCGCCGCCCCCGCCGTCCCCGCCGCCGTTACCTACGGCGCTGCCCCTTACACCTACGGAGCCACCCACGGCGTCGTTGCCCAGGGCGCTCTTGCCCATGGAGCCCTCGTTGGCGCCGCCCCTCTTACCTACGGAGCCACCCACGGTGTCGTTGCCCAGGGCGCTCTTGCCCATGGAGCCCTCGTTGGCGCTGCCCCTCTTACCTACGGAGCCACCCACGGTGTCCTTGCCCACGGCGCTGTTGTTGGTAGCCCTCTTACCTATGGCGCTGCCCACGCCGTTGTGGTCAAGAAGGATTAGGACGAGCGTGATCGGAGAGTGATTGAGTGTCAGCACGGAAGGTAGCGAGACCTGCCCCAGAGAGGTGCTGCTTAGCCCAGACGCGGGAATTTCAGCACAGTCTCATCCAGGTTCGACATTTTGTGGTGATTTTTTTTAAAGATTTTTTTTTCTTTTTCAGAAAATCAAAATAAAGTATAAAATATCTTCTATCCTACGACTCATTAACCACATTTGATAGACTGGACGGGTCATACATATGCAAAAACAGCCACTTACTCTCACGCAAAAAAAAGTACATGCACAAAAACGTACATAATTAGAGCCATACACCATGATATAGTCGTGCAAATAAATGTACGTTATGAACACCCTTTATTAAAGCTATTTATCAAACCGGTGGAAAGAAAGAAAATATTCCTATGATTTACATAGTACATCTGTCTACAGTGAAAGGGCAACGTAGATCTAGAACCTTTATATAACACTTACATTCAAGTTATAAGTTGCAAAATTCTTACACCTTACAATATGACTGGCCAGGTTTGGTATTCAAATATATATACACGAATAAATATAGAGAACATACTGACGAAAATATTTTTTTAATAATATAACCTTCTGGGGATATTTACAAGTACTCCAACGTCAATTTTCGAGAATTCCAACCTGGAAATTATGAAAATGGGAAATTTCCTATCTTTTTTTTCATATAAACAGGAGAATTTATATTACATGACAGGGGTGCGAATGACTCCTGACGTTAACGTGAGTGGTAATACGAAATATCTCTCCAATATATAACGTATCTAAATCACTATCATAACACATCTATCTGTTCTATATCCAACGCTATATATATAATTGGTCTTGATTTACAAGACCATGTCTATCTATCTACATACTTCACTCTCTATACATTCTGGTTCAATAAACCCATTCTGTCTATCTATTCTAGCTCCTCCAACTTCGGTTTATCTTTTCTGGTTCATTAAACCTCACTTTATTTGTTCCAGTTCATCAAACCTCAATCTACCTGCATTAATGCATTGAACTCACTCCATCTGTTTCTTTTTATTGCTTAAATATCACTTTACTTGCTCTAAATCTATACGTAATTCACCCTCTTTCTATATTAAAGATATCCTCTATCCATGTTTTAGTGAATATCTCTCTCTCCCCTTCTCCCCCTCTCTCCCCCCCCCCCTTCTCTCTCTCTCTCTCTCTCTCTCTCTCTCTCTCTCTCTCTCTCTCTCTCTCTCTCTCTCTCTCTCTCTCTCTCTCTCTCTCTCTCTCCCTCCTTCCCTCTCTCCCCCTCTCCCCTCCCCCCTCCCTCCCTCTATCTCCCTCCCCCTCCCTCTCTCTCCCTCCCCCTCCCTCTCCCTCAATCTCTTTCTCTCCCTCCCTCCCTTCCTCTCCATCCCTCCCTTCCTCTCACTCTTTTTCTCTCCCATTTCCTCTCCTTCCCCTTCTCCCTCTTCTATTCCCTCTCCCTCTTCCTCTTCCCCTTCCTCTCCCTCTCCCTCTCCCTCTCCCTCTCCCTCTCTATTGATGAAAAAGCTTCCCATTTGCCTGGAGTCTCGTCCAGGTGAGCTCAATGGACCGGATCTTCTGTGGCACGATCCAAGTTTCTTTCTAAGTACCTTCAAACATCGATGAAGCTCCTTAAGTCTTTTAACTTGAAAGCATCTCATTATGGTGCGACCGTAAGCTGTCATAAGTTTATGGTGATAGTATGATTCCATGACAGAATATGTGGTACGGCAATCCATAATTTGAAAGAAACGTAATTTTAAGATACACATGAATATTCAAAAAGGAGAAAAAGATACATTTGAATATCCTGCTAAAAAAAAGTCAGGGCATCAATATTTATGGCTGAGCGG
>BOPN01000070.1:357834-362834 GCA_017312705.2 Penaeus japonicus
AACGAACTTACATTCTTATCTACAAAACATAAAACACGTAATAACACGATCATTGCGATAAACAACTGAAATATTACGACGGGCAAAATTACACAGACAAATTAATTAAATAAACAAAAAATAAAATCAGACTCAATCCATTAACTATAATACAATGAAATTGATGGAATGAAAATTAAATAATCAAAACTTAAAAACGTGACATGCATTGATTTCTTTCTCTCTCTCCCCAGCGAATGAAAAAAAGAAACGTAAAAACAAAAACAAATAAACAAATAAAAATAAAAACCTACTATGCACACACTTCCTCTTCCTCCCTTTTTCTTTTCTCTCCACCCCCCCCCCCCCTGCATCTGTATCCTCCCTCCCCACACCCCCTCCCCCCCCCCCTGCATCTGTATCCTCCCTCCCCACACCCTCTCCCCCCCCTGCGTCCCTAGCCTCCCTCCCACCCACCCACCCCTCGCTACCTCTCATGCAGGTGTGGAGTCACGTGCAAAAGAGCGACTGAAGCAGAGACGCCTTTCATGGAGGCTTCACACCGGGGTTCCTTTGGGCTTCCTCTCTCACTCTCCGCAGGGAATCCTCAGCCTGGAATAATGCAGGTCTTCTTTTTTCCTTTTTTTATTCTTGTTACGCTTGAAGACACGGGCAGAGTGAAAATAAGTATATATTTTTTGTGCATTCATTTTCGTAACAATCTGTTTAGTTGTTCTCTTTGTTGTTATCATCATTGTCATCATTATCATCATTGTCCTAAAACTGATCATTATCATAATAAACATAATCATCATTATCATTATCATTATCTTTATTATGACGATTACATTCATTATCATTATCATCATCACCTTCATCATTATCATGGTCGATATCATGATATTCACTACAATGATCATCACTGTTATTTTGTAAAATAAGGATAATCCTTTCCCAAAAAATCAAAGTGAGGATAACTGTTGTTTCTGACTTTAAAATGTATAGGCTGATAGTAATAACAGCAATAACGATGACTGATAAAAGCGGTGGAAACAACAACTACTAACTATTATAATGATAATAATAACAAAAAATAATGATGACACTATCAATACTGAGGATGATAATGATGATAATAGTAATGGTAATAATAATATTAACGATAATGACAATATCAATGACAACAAAAAACGCCACTAACAATTGCAATAAAAATAGCTCAACCAGAAGCAATAATAGTAACAGTAATAATAGTCATCATAATAATCATCATAATAACGATAATAATGATTAAAATGATAACAATAATGATAATAAGAATTATTACCATACCAATGATAATAATAAGAGAAATGGGAAAAGGCAAGAAATTATTAAAAGAAAAAACACAACCAACTTGCCCCTCCTTTGCCTTCCCTTCCCCACCCCTCCCTTCCCTGTCCCTCCCCTCCCGCACCCCCTCCCCAGCCTGCAATCACGGCCCAGACACTGAATAAATAATCAGTTGACACGTTGCAGATGATACCCCTTATGAACATATGTATGGGAACGAGTGGAGAAGAAGGGAGGGAGGGAGGGAGGGACTGAGGGACTGAGAGACCGAGGGAGCGCGCGCGCGTATGTAAATCGTAGACATAACCGCTATGGGTGGAGTACAACAGGCCGCCAGCAGGGTGTTCCGACACTCTGCCACGCTGCCACGTCTTCGTAGGGTGGGGAGCGGCTGGGTGAGGCTCTTCTAAGGGTCTTGGCTAAGGGAAGTAAGGTTCTAAGGGTGATGGCTACAGGAAGGCTCTAAGGGGGACCTTGAAGGGGGCATTCAAAGGGTAAATGGCTGTTCTAAGGGTGGTGGGTAACTGGATTTTCTAAGGGTGTTAGATAATTGCATCTTCTAAGGGTGATGGGCAAGAGGAGGCTCTAAGGGTGATATTCAATGGGTTCCTTTGAAAGGGTATTCAAGGATAGCAGAGAGGGTTAGGGGGACAACTTCTGGTAAGCTTGGAGAGACGGGATAGGCATTAGGACTTACAGCGGGATTGGGGTGGGGGGCGGGGTAATTGGAAGGAGAAAAAGAAGAAAATGAAAAAGTGGAACGACTCAAAGCAAGCAAAATAAATGTTTGGGGAATATGAGTATATCAATAATAACAAAGACAATAATAATGTTCATAATAATCATCTCAGTGACAACACCAATAAGAATACTAGTAATCATCCAACCAGTAATTACAGTGACGTGGCGTTCCTTTATCACTTCGTTAAAAAGATCAATGCTTGATGACTCGACAACAGATAAACACCATAAAAACTACAGCAACCGGAAAAGTATATGAACCCTTCCTTCCAGACGCTCAAGCACATGTGTGAGCGCGTGTTCGGAATTCCGGGGCTGGAAGTTGAGGGACTCCGCCCTCCGTCGCTTTCTCTCCTGGGCTCTTCACACTCTTCTTCTCACTCTTCTCTCTCTTCTTCTTCTACCTCTTCGTTTTCTTCTACTTTTTCCTCCTTTTGCTCTTGGTCTTCTGCTTGTTTTTGTTCTTGTTCTTATTGCTGTTGTTGTTCTTCTTTTTCTTCTGCTCTTTCTCCTCTCTTGTTCTTGTTCTTCTTGTTCTTCATCCTCTCCTTTCCCTTTTACCGCTTCGCCATTTTCTTTTTTTTCATCATCTTTATTTCTTCTTCATTTTCTTCCTCTTCTTCTCCTCCTTATCTTATTTTCCTTTTTCTACTCCGTCATGAAAGTCTCCTCCACTTGTCCTGCATGACCCATCCAATGAACATGGATTCTCTTTTCCTATATACAACAGTACATTGAAAGGTGGTCAAACCTTCAACAGGTGTGTTTTTATCTTGTTCCACTGCCTTTGTTTATGAAAAATAGCAGGTGTAGAATCAGTCTTTGAAGCGGGGACTGAGAATATGGTGGAGAGTCTGCCACGTGTTTACTTATTTTTGTATCAACCGCAACCCTCTCCCCCTCCCCCCCCCCCTACCCCTCTGGATGTGACCCGCCTCCTCCTTTTCCCCACGCCCATCTTTTGACTGGAGCTTCTTTCGTTTAAACTATTTTTCTGTCTGATTGAACTTTCGCTTTCTAGACTTTTCAAAGTCTGCGCTTCTATTTGAAGGCGCTTGTTATCTAGCTGTCCATATACCCATTTCAATTTCTGTTTAGCTAACTCCCCCCCCTCCCTCTCTCTCTCTCTCTCCCTCCCTCCCTCCATCCCTTTCCTTCTCCCTTGCTCTGCATCCCTCTATCTCCCCATTCTCTCCCGCTTTCTCTCCCTCCTTCCAACCCCACTCCCTGACAAACCAGAATCCCTAAAGGCTCTGCAACAGCAAGAAGTCCAGCGTGCAATAAAGTGGACGATAAGCAAATGCCAGCGCCGTCCACCCGGGGTCAAACGTGCCACTAAGTGCGCTCATAACGTGCCACAGCCGATGCTCAACGACCACCCTCTTTGTGCGGAGTGAACAAGGCATGGAAATCAAACCACTTTTCCTCCCTTTTCTCCCTTTTTCTCCTCCCTTACCTTCTCTGCCCTCTTACTCTCCTGTCGTATTCTCCTTTCTACGCTTTCCACCCCCTTTTATAAACCCTCCTCTTTTTTTCTCTCCTCCTGTTCTACCTATTTTACTTTTTTTCCCTCCATCCCTTTTCTCTTTCCCTTCTTTCTACACTTCTACCTCCCTCTCTCCATCCCTCAGAAATTCCTCTTCTCCCATTCTCCCTCTTTCTCATTCCTCTAATACAGGTTGCACATTCGTTTTGCACAAAAAAGGAAAAAAAAAAAAAAAAAACAGAGAGAGAAAAAAAGTTGCGTCCGCGTGCATTAACGGGCTCTCAGCCAGGATCATCATGGGTGATTTTGCCTGTATTCAATTACCTGCTTTGGCCTCAGCGCTCGGGTCATCCGTGAGCCACGCTGGAGGGGTTGCGTCATAACCTGTGCTAAGTTAGGGAGATTTTCATCAGTTTTCGGGGCTGAGACTGGTAGGAGGAGGGAGGTTAACGGAGAGATTGGGGTAAGAAATTGGAGAGAGGGAAAGTGAGTGAGAGAGAGGGAGGGAGGGAGAGAAAGAGAGAGAGAGGGGGGGGTTAGGAGGAAGACTACGAGGACCGTCTTACAACAAACAATGATTCTACATAACCTGCAGTGAGGCAGCAAAGCGTTAAATTTGTCAACCTTGAAACAAAATGTGTATATTAAAGTTCGACAAGTTCGGCCATACCTTTCACCTTTCCAGAAATAACAATCATAATATTGTGGATAATTAACCAATCTCCACGCTTTTAACCTACCATGCAAGTGGTTGTGCACCAGCGTGTAATGAACATGCCCTCGCCCACCCCCCTACCTCCACCCACACACCCTGCGGGCCTTCACTGGTCACCCTGCAAACGGTAGTAGAACAACACCTTCCTCCCGCACCTTACCATGCGCACACACCCACGCAAGTACCCGGATGTCCCGACGTCACAACATCCGCTGAGTCTCCCTTTGCTTTAAAAGGCTCGTAAACGCTCCGTCTAGAGTAGTAAAGGCCTCCTTAACTACCACATGCCCGCTAAAACCATCAGGATGCTCTCAAGTCTCCTATGGGCCTAGATAACCACCCTGTTGTAAGATTACCATGAGAGAAAACGCAGACTGGATTTATTTGCCTCTGCCACGCTTGCTATGGGAAGTGTATTCGAAATCAAAACATGATGTGAACGTGTTGATTCCCCCTAATCGTAATTTACAACAACGAATATATCTAGAAAGTCTCAGAAGGATCTTTTACCGCTAAAAAAAAGTTAAAAGAACCATTAGGATCAGTTCTCGTGGGGAAAAGATCACAACTACTGACATCTGACACAGATAAGTTGCATAACTGATTTCGTGATTATGAGATGGATAAAGCTGCGAGTTTACAATAAAATGTGAAAGTGAAAATAGCCGGTTAAGGATGTATCCTATCACAGTGAAAGTAATAGGACAGAGACATCATCCCTCAGACATCTACTGAACAATATATGGC
>BOPN01000070.1:367834-372834 GCA_017312705.2 Penaeus japonicus
AAAAAACTGAAGCAACGAAGCAACAATAAATCTAACATTGATAATCGCAAAACCTTTATCATTAACACTAAGAAAAACAAGAAAAAAAACAAGAGTAACACCAACCACAAAGATGATCTAAAAAAAAAGAAAAAAAAAAATCAAACGATAAAAGTAAGAATATAAAGTACCGCCAAGAAGAGCATTAACACACATCGACGAATATAACTGCAGGTTATATAGACATAATCAAAAAGGCCAATTTTATCTGCAGGAAGATATCTCCGATAGCATCTATTGCATGAGTTGATTATGTCTTCTTCGGTTAGGGGGGAGGGGGATGGGGGGGAAATGGATGGGAGGGGAGAGGGGGGAAGCCATTTGTTGGCCAATATTGCAAGTTAATTCACAGAGAAACCTGTAATACACTGTTTTATTTTTCAAACCTGTTCTTAGAATAAGCTTTAATTCCTAGTTGGAAATATATACGCCGATAAAAAACAACTGTTACATAATCGATGCAATGTTGATAATAACAATAATGATAACAAAAACAACAAGCATGGTAATAACAAAAACGATAATGACAAGAACAATGACAACACTAATAATAATGGTAATAACAACAATAACAATAATAACAATTACAATGATGATGATGATGATGCCGATAATGATAAGAAGAAATAGAGCAATAATATCCATAATAATAATTCCGATAACACTGATCATCATGACACAATAACACGATCATAACGCCAAGACACTGACTGATAACGCCGACCAAGACATCCCAAGGCCATAATTCCCCTCCTTACCATAAAAAAAAACAGTGATCGATACCCAACCCTCCAGATAATACGAGCCACCTCGCTGTCCATACACAGAAGGAACACTTTATCCGGGTCATCTCGCAGCGATACGCCAGTCGGATTACTCTCCGGCATATCGAGGCATCCGTTTTAATCATATCACGCCCATTTTTGGACTCGGGTTCCAGATGGAGAGTCTTTCTCGAGGGCGCAGATCTCGTGGCGGAGGCGCTGAGTGTGGCCACCGGAGGGGCGATGTAATCCTCTCTCGACCGGTGTTATCCTATGCCAGGCAGAGAGCTCTTGTCCTTCGGCGTTGTCCGGTGTGTTTTGAAACTCGGCGGAACTCAATAGGAGGAGATGAGCTGTTTTGGAGGTATTTCTATTAACAACGGTTCCGGAATTAACGCTCAAATGTCAAGAAATATCGTTCAGGATGCGATCAGAATTCGAGCAGGCGTTTTGTCCACCGGTGTCCGTTTGTTTGTTCGGTGTCCTCGTTCGGTGTCCACTGGTTGCCTTAGAGGAAGAGCAGATTGTACAGAGATATGCGTCTCGGAGGAGGATTAAGGAAGCGATTCCGGGGGTGGTGGGTGGGGGGGGGTCGCCTTTTGCGGATCTATTGTGCGTTTCGAGTCCAAAGGGCGGAAAATAAATAAAATTATAAAGATAGAGACAAAGATATATATATATATATATATGGACAGAGAGTTACCCATAAACAAATAAAGAGCAAAATAAAATAAAAACAAATGAAATACGACCATTCACAGGAGTGCATACACACAATCAGAAATCAATTAACAGCACTCACTCGCACATACGCTGACGCCGAAATTCCTGTACCTCCATCTATATTACCGATAACCGCACCACGATACTCCTGAAGCGGGAATAATTAGGCACGCGGCAACATCACAAGAAATAGAAAAGCCTAAACTAGTGTGCCTCTCATTGGGATCGGGTGGGGTGGGGGGGATGGGATGGGAGAGAAGGGGGAGGGGAGAAAATATGATAAATGTGGGATTAATTGCTCCAAGATGAACGTTAAGTAGTGGTAGTTAATATGCAAATGGATGGAATCGCTTCTTGATCTATAAGAAACATGTTCTTTAACGACACTTGGACCCTGTTTTTTTTATTATTATCATTATCATCATCATCATTATTATCAGTATCATCATTATTATCATTATGCTAATCATTATTATTATTAGCATCTTCATTATCATTATTGTTATCATTATTATCATTAGCATCTTCATTATCATTATTATTACTACGATTATAAATATCATCATTATTATTTGTATCATTATCATTACCATTATCATTATCATGATTACTATTATTTTTCATTTGTATAATTATTATTATCATTATTACCATTGTCATCATCATCATCATCATTATCATTGTTATCATTATTACTACTACTGCCATCACCATTATCATCATTTTTATAATTATTTTTATCTCCTACTGCTTCTTTTTTCTTCTTGTTCCTCAACTTGTCTTAATCTTCTGCTTCTTTCTTTATTACTCTCCTTATCGTCTTACTTTTCTCTTCTCTTCCTCCTCCTCCTTCTTCTTTTTCTTCTTTTTCTCCTTCTCGTTCATCATCTTCTCCTTCGTCTTCTCCTACTTCTCCTCTTTCTTCTTTTTCTCCATCTTATCCATCCTTCTCCAACACCAAACAAACCAAAACCACCACCAAGAACAACAACCACTTCCATTCATTCCTTTTCCAAAACCAACAATAACATCCCCCCCCCTATATCCCCTACCCCCCTCCTCCCCCTCGTCCCTTAACTATCTCTCCCCTTCTGAAGCTCGAGCCGCAAACAAAATGTAGGCCTACAATAGCCAATTCCTCCTTCTCCTGTGACATCGGTGACATCTCTCTCAAAGGAAGAATCGAAGTCCTCACACGGGAGCTTGAGAGACGTCAAACAGATCGTCGTAGCTCTTGATATGTTTCCTTTTCGCCTCAAGGACACTCTATAATCCCGGACACATACTTGGTATCCAGATGAGTTCGCTCGCCAGCTGTACACAAACATTCTTCTACAGATTGTCGAAGGCTCTTTTCACCAACACTGATTCCTAATATTGATGAATGAATGTCAAGTCTTGCTCATTTTATCTTTGACTTTAATTGTATTTTGTATTTTTATCC
This sequence comes from Penaeus japonicus, assembly GCA_017312705.2. Taxonomy (NCBI): domain Eukaryota; kingdom Metazoa; phylum Arthropoda; class Malacostraca; order Decapoda; family Penaeidae; genus Penaeus; species Penaeus japonicus. The sequence continues at coordinate 370,805 of BOPN01000070.1, forward strand.
CACGCATTACAGATCGAGGAGTAAGGAGACTTGTGTATAAAAACACGATGATGGTTTCAGGTGGAGTGTACCTGTATCCCTGCCCCTCCTGTACCCACCCTCAAGAAATCATAATTTACAGTAATTAAAATGCACCGAGATCTTACCTACAGCCGCCCGTGGGAATGAGATGGAAGAGGAGAGGAGGAGGAAAAGGTGGAGGAGATGGAGGAGGAGGAAGAGGAGGGAGAAGAAGTGGATGAGAACAAGAATAAGTAGAAGGAATAAGAAAATAACAAAGGGGAGAAAGTAGGCAAAAAAAAACCTTGCTGCGACAATGCAGGAAGGGAAACAAGAGGAAAAGAATGCAAGAGGAAGAAAAGAAGGCGTAGGAGGACGAGGGGATAACAGTACGGTCTAATAGTTCATTACCGCACCTTATATTCCCTTCCCCAGGTGATTGGCATGGCAGCTTCGGTCAGGCTGCTCCCTCGGGCTCCAGTCACGGGAGATTAGGATGAAGTCAAGTGCCGAGACAGGCCTTGCCTTCGTTTCGCTATTTCTCATTTGCATAATGGCGATGACGAAAAGCGGATGCTAATGATGACTAAAAGGTATGCTGTAAGAAAGTATTGTACTTGATTTCTGGCTCAAAGGAGCAGGCTTTCTATATGTATGTTTGATTCTCTGTCTCTGCTTTTACTTCTATTTCTTGATTTCGGGCGTAAAGGATCAAATCTTATACGTATAATATATATATATATATATATATATATATATATATATATATATATATATATGTTTATATTTCATAAATAATTTGAAAACCTCATCAATACCCTCAACTTCCCGTCTCCATATCAGTCAAGGCACAAGACCATGGCCACATCCGCCTCCATCCTCTGCCCCAACCACGAACGTCAAAAAACAACACTAAAACACTTATCAAGAGCTTGCGTATCGAACAAGACCATAAGCAGTCATACACCATCCTCACTATCTCCCAAACATCTCCACTACTCACACCACACCATCATCACCTCCATCGCGTCACCATCAGCATCTCCAAATGGCAGCAGTTAATTACTCATTAGCCCAATTATACCCAAGACCTAGATTGTAATCACCCATAAAATCGCGAAGAGAGAGAGAGAGCGAGAGAGCGAAAGAGAGAGAGAGAGAGAGAGAGAGAGAGAGAGAGAGAGAGAGAGAGAGAGAGAGAGAGAGAGAGAGAACGCACCTACTCGTATTTCGTGCTAACAACACTCGTCATTATAAAGCAACACGAAGGTGCTGCAGGTAAACCTTCTCTTATCAACAGGTGTTTTTTGCGCCTGCAGAATAATCACTTCGTCATGTTAAGGCTGGGAATTGCAACGCAGCCACTTATTTTTCTGGTAGATCTTTGCTAGTTTTTCTTTCTTTTTTTCTTTCTTTCTTTCTTTTCTCTAAGGTCGATTTTGAAGTTGACTGCGAAGGCATTGCTTTATCCCTTGTATGCCCTCTGTTGTTGATTTTCTTCTTTGCTCTCTCTTTACTCCTTCCTTCTCATCTATCGTTCTTCTTCTTCTTCTCTCTCTCTCTCTCTCTCTCTCTCTCTCTCTGTCTCTCTCTCTCTCTGTGTTTGTCTGTTTCACAATATATATATAAAGAGAGAGAAAGCATGGAAGAACAGAAGAGACATGACCGAGGAACCAGCGAAAAGGAGATGAGATTTAGGACCGGTCCTTTGACGAGCGTGAAATTCCAGCGTGGTTCTCGGGCTGGCGTTTTTCCGTTGCGAGGTTGCCCAAGCACGGCCAGGAGTCACACCTCACGCTGGCAACCCACACTTAAAAGGTGCTTGCGACGTCAAAGGGGGCTTTTAAACGACGCAATTTATTGTGATCGAACCGATGTTATCAAGCGACTGCTCTATCAAATTCCTCCGTGCTTGGTGTTGAGTATGGACTACCCAGCGGTTTATTAACGACTTATTATCTCAGGGATACATTTATATTGCTCGCTACATCGTATTTGGAGCACTTACAAGCTAGATTTACTGCACGATC
>BOPN01000070.1:382834-387834 GCA_017312705.2 Penaeus japonicus
CATTCTAGGGGTCGCGACGCTTATTTGTTAGTGGGTGTTGAGGGATTAGTGAGGGCGATAGTGGTGCGAAAGGGAGAGATGGAGAGAGGGAAAGAGGAAGAGGGAGAGTAAAGGATGCACAGCAGAAAGAGAGAGCAAGATGGCGGAGATGGAAAGAAGAGAAAAAAATCAAACCCAGAGACATAAGAGAGACAGAGAAAAAATAGATACACAGATACAGAGACAAAATAGATACACAGAGACAGAGAAAAATAGATACACAGAAACACAGAGACAGAGAATAATCCAGGTATCACAGCCGCCTCCCAAAGTCCTCCAGTCATGATAGAGGAGGCCACAGTGCCATTAATATGAGAGAATATCCCGTCCCTCTTGAGATACACCAAAAGTACATTAGAGTGACGGACAAAAAGTGAGCTGATGACAATCACAGCTGGAACAATAGAGCTTCGAGAATCTAAGCAATTGACGAGATTAATTAAGACGCGCCAATAGTTCTTATGGTAGATGAGAGACTACCGTTTAGCCAGCAGTGTCATTTGTGAATATCATTTAACATGTCGTAGTATTCATTACATATATACATTCAGAAATATTCGCACATTTTGTTTTCTTTATTGCTGTTGCATATACGCATGTAGACGCGCGCAAGGGCATAATCACACATGCACACACATACAAACATACACACATACACACACACACGCACACACACACACATACACACATTCTCCACCCGCTCTGAGCCTGCCTGACCGACAGAGGTGAGAATGACTGTCACATCTCCCAAGGGTCATCTTAGCCGGATGCCGAGCCACGCGAGAAGGGGGGGGGGGGAGGTGAGGGGTACGAAAGGGTATGGGAGGGAGGGGAGGGAGGTGAATGGAGAGCCGGTAAGGTGATCAATGAAAGGTTTGTTTACATTGCCATACAGCTGGAAGGAATACGGAAGTCGGACCGAGGAGAAACATGACCTGTCTTTACGGTGCAGAAAATGATTTGTTTATCGGGGATGGTTATTTGGCCCTGTGTATAGTGCTAAGGCTGGCCGGTAGGGGGCTTGGGGCGCTGCATGGGTTGTTTTGTTTGTGGTCAATTACGGATGAACAAACATTCCTTCTCTCTTCTCTTCTCTTTCTTTTTCCCTCCCGCTCCCTCTTCTTCGCCCTTTTCCTTTCCTTTTCCCCTTCCTTCTCCCTCTACTCCTTTTCTTTCTTAGAATTTCTCCTTCCCCCTCTTCCTCTCGTTCCCCATCTCCATCCCCACTATATCTCTTTCTCCTTCACTTTTTCTTTCTCCTTTCATCTCATTTTCATTCTCTTTTCTTTCTCTTTCCATTTCCCTTTCCCTCTCTCTTACCATTTCCTTCTTCTTCTTCTCCCTTTTCCTTCTCTTTCTCCCCCTTCCGCTTCCCTTCCCTTCTCTTTCTCCCCCTTCCCCTTCCCTTTCCCTTTCCCTTCTACCCCTTCCCTTCTCTTTCTCCCCCTTCCCTCCTCCTTCTACCCTCCTTCCCTCCCCCCTTCTCCTTCTACCCCCCTCCTCCTCCCCCTTCCCCTTCAATCTGTATCTCCCTACAATTAAAAAGAAAAAGTATCAACCCGCCGATACGTGTGAATGCATCAACATCTGCCAACACAGCCAAGTAGTCACTCGATTTCACGGAGCTAAAACAACTTGAATCCACATGCGTCGCGACAACTGTGATGGAGTTGTCCCCAGATGCCTCGGATGAGATGCTAGTTAGGAGGAGGAGGAGGAGGAGGCAGTGGGTTGAGTTTTTTTTATATTTAAGTATATTCAGCATGTGATATATATGTTTATCTTTTATATTCTCCCACTTTTTTTTTTTTTTTGCTATTCTGTTTTTTTTATTTATTGACTCGTAAATCTATTTATATCATTATCATTTTCCCTTTTTTTCCCATCGCTCTTTTATTTTCTCACTCACCAACGACACATTCTTTCACTCATACTGACTCAGGAGTAGTTCACTGAGTCACGGAAGGAAACATGACCGACTCAGCACACGACCCTCTCCTCAGGCGATGACGTCGACTTGAAGGCTTGGGGATAATTGACGGGCCTGGGGACACATGTGCGCATTTAGATGCACACAGTCACATACACACACACACACACATTTACACACACACATACACATTCATATATACATACAAGTTCACATACATACCTACATACACATACATACATACATACAACATACACACACACACACACACACACACACACACACACACACACACACACACACACACACACACACACACACACACACACACACACACACGCATACGCACACTCGCTCACACGCTACCTTGATGTGTTTAGCAGAGTCCCACTCCACCCCACCACATCAGCCTATTTGTTCCTTTTAAGCGTGCGAGTTACGGCGTCGCTCCGTCATCTCGCCCTCCATCTTATCTCAAAAGGGGGAGGGGGAAGGGGAGGGGGGAAAGGGTGGGAAAGGGGATGGTTGGAATAATGTTTACTATAAATCCTACACGAAGGAGCAATTAGGAGGCATTCGAGATAGATGGGAGAGATAGATAGGTGTAAAAAAGAGTGCGGTGTTACAGTCTTCACACCTCCTCAGGACATTTCGTTAAAGACGCCAGCAAGAGCTTACGCAATGATGTCTCCTTCGTGTCCTCCTCGAGAAGCCAAAGGAGGAATCCTTCTTAAGTAAGTACGAAAAGAAAGGAGAAAGAAAAAGGGAGGAGGGAAGAAGGGAAATATGAAAGAACAGAAGAAAAGGAAGTAAAGACCGGATGAAGGAAGGAAGTAACAGGAGGGAGGAGGGGGGGCGAGGACCCTCCCAAGAGGGTACTCCTCCAGCAAAAGGAAAACAGGAACGGGAAATAAGCATTAAAGGAAGTCCGAAAAAGGTTGTCTGGAGGCGAGGAGTGACAAAGGGATAAAGGAAGGAAGGGGAGAGAACGGAAAAGAGAGTGGGAGAGGGGGGGAGAGGAAGGGAAAGGAGGGGAACATGAGAGTGTATTAGAGGATGGGGGGGAGGGTAGGGGTAAGGAGAGAGGGGAAAAGGGAGAAAGGGTAGGCGTTGGGTCATTACCGACACCGCTACAGTGCGACATGACACCGAAGTACTTGCCTAAACAATCACTCGGCTAGTCGGTCACAACCCCCCTTCTCCCTCTCCCCTCCCCCTCTCCTCCCCTCTTCTCCCCTCCCTTAATCCGCTCTCGCTTTCAAACGGACATGGATACCTGTCAGAATACGCTGTGTGATGAGAGACTGATGCCTTTCCGGCCGGTCACCGAGGGGTCGTGTAGCGAGGGGAATCTGTCGACTTTTTGTTCAGGGTGAGGGGACGCTCGGACTCTCGGACTCGCGAGGACTGAAATTTCATAGGTTAAGGTGATAGGGTTGTAGGGAGAGATACACAGATAAATTGGAATAGAAGAGTAGGAGGAAGATGGAGAGAGAGTGTAAGAGAGAGAGAGGGAGAAGGAGGGAAAAAGCGAGGGAGAGGAAGAGAAAGGGAGAGCGATAAATGGGAGGAAGGGAGGGAGAGAGAAAGGGAGATGAAGAGAGAGATAGATAGCTAGAGAGAGAAAGAGAGAGAGAGAGAGAGAGAGAGAGAGAGAGAGAGAGAGAGAGAGAGAGAGAGAGAGAGAGAGAGAGAGAGAGAGAGAGAGAGAGAGAACAAAGATCCTACCATGCAGTCTCACCTGGACTATAAAACGTCAGCTGTGACCGGCATGCATACAAAAGGGGGTAGAAAATTACAAATAAAACGAATCACACACACCTTCAGAAGCTAAAAGTCACGGATCGGCGAAAAAGGTAACCACAGCGGCCAAACACCCACTATTTACACGGTCCGAATCATTATCCTTTAACTGGAAAAACCCTTGCCAAATGACCCTTGCTGCCCCCCCCCCCACCCTACACAAACACACATCCCCCTATCCCCCGCTGCAGCACCCTCTTTCCCCTTCCCTCCTCCCATGCCCTCCACACACACACACACACACACACACACACACACACACACACACACACACACACACCCTTTCCTCGCTGCAGCATTCCCCTTCCCCCTACCTCCCCCACCTTCCATACACACATATCGCCCCTCCCTCCCCCCAGCCATACTCCCCTACCCACCCCTCTTCTCCTGCTCCTCTCGTCCGCTAACTTTCGACCACGGAGCCGCGTAACTCGCTGCGTTCCTGTTTATCTTTCGCATGGGGGCGGTGGGGTGGGGTTTGGAGGGGGGGGGGGGATTCCGCCTCTCGCTTGCCGCCCGGTGTTGACACAGGCTGGAAAGTTGGCCGTGGAGAGGTGTGGCTAATGCCAGGGAGGGGGGGAGGGGGGGGGGGAGTTTAGGGTGCAAGGGGAGGAGGAGAGAGGGGTGTGTTCGGGGTGTTGGGGTAGGGGAAGGGTGGTGACTTCAGGGGGAGGGGGGCGGTGGGAGGTGGGGAAAGAGATATGGAGGGCAGTGGGAGACTAAAGTAATCGTGTAGACAGACGGGCTATTAGCCGAGCGCTCGTCAAGACTTTAAGAGTTTCTATGCAAGGAAGAACAGAGTTGACGGGTCATTCGATTTATATTATTAATTTCTAACGACTAGAGCTCGCAACGTTCATTGCATCGGGTCATTTGATCTGGCGCGCGCCTGTGAGTCACAGGCGGAACGCACAGGTGGTTCCGCTGCCGTCCACGCGGATACCGTCGTCGCAAGATCAGTTACTGTGTCACTGCAGCCATTGCAACAAGGCGCAGATGCCGGTTAGCTCCGGGTGGAAATTGTGATATAACATTTATATGAAACTGCGTTTATCTTTCGCGTAGGAGCGTTGTTTTATGATTAAAGGAGCGGACTGGTATAATATGACCTCGGTGCTGAGTGAGCGCAGTTTTTCCCCCTTCCCCTCGAGGCTGGCGGTCGGATCTGTCAGTGGACGGGTGCCTGCTGCAAGCACCCGTGCCTCCGACTGCTTCCTGACAGCTTTAT
>BOPN01000070.1:392834-400334 GCA_017312705.2 Penaeus japonicus
CCTTCGCGAAGTAAAAGTGAGGATATCATGATTGATGGTGAGGTGAAGCCGTGTTTTCAACGAGGCGAGTGGGTGGGTTCTGCGTTGGTGATTCTTGGTTGAAACACCTGGTTACTCTGTCTTCTGTAATTTGTATTGCATTACATGTGATAATTTCTGATTGTCTTGGCATCATAAAAAAGGGAATCATTACTTAGATGACACCTAGGTACTTATCTCTACATAAACATAAACAAACAATTTACAGATATTAAAGAAAAAGACAAGACGTCATCACGCAGACACAGCCAAAAATAAATAGATAATAATCACAAGTAAATATCAACTTCCTCACACCCTGGCACCCTAACACCCACAAGACCGCAAGCGTGAAACCTCCGCGCCACCTCCAAGAAAACAATAACCAAAGACGTAAATTAGTTGCAGAAAGGGGAAGGGGGAGGGGGAGCGAGGGGAAGGGGGGCTGAGGTGAGGAGGTGCCAAGGCAGTCTCGACCGGTGCCACGGGGAAGGTGTTTATGTCAGCGGTCGAGAGGAGTTAGGTGACAGTCAACAAGTGGAGGCCGGCACCTAATTGTCTCCGTCGCCCTTTGACTTCCCTTCCTTCCTGCTCTCTTATTATCTGTGGCTGCCATGTGGGCTGCGAGGCGAGGTGAAAGGGAGAAGGAGAGGGAAAGAAGGAAGGAGGACGGGAGGTGACGGAGAGGAGGCGGGAGGGGAAGGAGGGAGGGGGAAGGAAGGAGGGAGGGAAGGGAAGGGGGGAGGATAAGAGAGAGAGAGAGAGAGAGAGAGAGAGAGAGAGAGAGAGAGAGAGAGAGAGAGAGAGAGAGAGAGAGAGAGAGAGAGAGAGAGAGAGAGAGAGAGAGAGAGAGGCGAATACAGAGTAAAGGACTGAAAAAAAAGAGAAATGGAGAAGAGAAACGGAGCCTCAAGCCAAAGAAAATGAGAGTGACATCCGCCCCTAAACAAATAATCTAGCGGTAGAGATAAGTATCAAGTGTTAAACAACGTAATTCATTCTTTACAACGGATGACAGGTGACGGCACGTGACATATCTTGACCTCACTTGACCCAACGTGGGAAAATGCAAATAAGGTTACACTTTGGCAATCTTGTTTACATAGTTTTTGTTCGTGGGAACACACGTTTCTTGTCTGGACTTAGATCTTTACAGATTAGCGAAACAGATATGAATACTACAAGTAATCAATTGATATGTAATCTGCAGCATAACCTTTGTTCCGATATGTATTTTTTAAATTTAAAGAAACAACCAACATTTTCAAAAACCCGATATATAAAACATGGAATACAATAAAGCCACATTTACTATACATACTACAACTAATAATAATATGGTATGGAAACACATTATTTTATCACATTAACTTGTTTATAAATAGAATAAGAAAACCGGAGCCCAGGCAGCCCGAACAGCGAACGAAAAGCAACCGGATTTAGACGTGAAATATTCACACAACCGTCAAAGTCTTTTCTCGTAGCCCGTAGCCAGTAACCCCCCCCCCCCCACCGTCTTCCCTTACCATCCCCTATCCCCTACCACATCGTTCGAACCTCCACCCGCCCCCTACCACTAGCCCCACCCCACTACCCCTTCCACTTCCAGGCCACTCCTTACCCCCCGTACCCACTCCGCCTCATCCATACCCAATAACCCATCCGCCTCCACCCCATCCAACCCGTACACACCTCCAACCACCCACCCACCCCATCCCCCCCTCCCTCCCTCCCTCCCTCCCTCCATGCCGAGATGTCTTCCGATATTGTGGGAACTTGACCCGGCTCGAGTTACCACAGGATAAGGTCACCGGAGGAACGACTCACGGAAAGGACTTTATGGTAATTTTGGGAGAGCTGGAGGGAAGGATCTTTTAGAGGGGGAGCGGGAGGGGAAGTTAGGAGGATGGGGGGGTAGTGGGGAGAGGAGGGGATGGGAGATGGGGGGGAGGGGTGTCCTTTGGGCGTCGCGTGCCTCTTTATCTCGGGTGACAAATTTGGGTTGGGTCCTTTTCTTTCTTCTCTTTTATTTTATTTTCTCTGCGAGTAGAGTGGTCTTTGTTCTTTCGGTGGGAATGATACGATTTTTTTTCTGAGAGAGCGAAAGAGATGAGAGGAGGAGGAGGAGGGAAAGAGAAAAAGAGAAAGAGAGAGAGAGAGAGAGAGAGAGAGAGAGAGAGAGAGAGAGAGAGAGAGAGAGAGAGAGAGAGAGAGAGAGAGAGAGAGAGAGAGAGAGAACGAGATGAGAAAGAGAGATGAGATGAGAGAGAGAGAGAGAGAGAGAGAGAGAGAGAGAGAGAGAGAGAGAGAGAGAGAGAGAGAGAGAGAGAGAGAGAGAGAGAGAGGGGGGGGGGGATAGAGGGAGAGAGAGAGAGAGAGAGAGAGAGAGAGAGAGAGAGAGAGAGAGAGAGAGAGAGAGATGAGAAAGAGAGATGAGATGAGAGAGAGAGAGAGAGAGAGAGAGAGAGGGAAAAGAATAAGAAGATGAAATACCTCTACGTACCTCTCCACCTCTCCACTTCCTCCACAAAAAAATCTTAACCAAACATTCCACAAGGATTAGACATTGAGCAAATGTAATCTACAAGAATAAGAAAATATGAACGAAAAAAATTATCTCAAAATCTAAAACCATTCAGAGGTTCTTATGTAACCCATCTCAAGTATATTCATAAAAAGGGGATGCATCGAGAGAGAGAGAGAGAGAGAGAGAGAGAGAAGAGAAGAGAAGAGAAGAGAAGAGAAGAGAAGAGAAGAGAAGAGAAGAGAAGAGAAGAGAAGAGAAGAGAAGAGAAGAGAAGAGAAGAGAAGAGAAAAGAAGAAAGAAAGAGGGAAACAGAGAGAGAGAGAGAATCCTAATAAGGTGGCCCAATCCCCCCCCAAAAAAAGGCCCTTCCGCGGCGTCTTCAAGCAGGCCCCGACAAAGGAGGAGGCAGTGCCGAAGGAGGCCGAGACGTCGTGCCAAAATGACGGCCTTCTGAAACAAAAGTTTGCCTCCCGTTGCACACGCCCGGCGCCCACGCGATCAGATGATTAATTATGTCCTCTGACACTTCGATGACGCCCACACGCCCACCCGTTACATCTGGAGAATGGATTCCGTTATCGCTTCGAGATTTCTCTTTCTGCTATTTTTTGTTACCATTTCGATAGAAAGTGAGTTCTAAATAGTGCTCATGAATATGAAATGTCGGCCTCTATTCATGGATCAAATGTAAACAAAAGGTGAACCTCCATTTGGTTCCAGACACACATATGCAGTCTCATAAATGCAAGTGCGAAGCCAAATATAACATATATGCAACATACAAACATACGCATACACACATGCACAATCGCACACACACACACACACACACACAATAAAAAAAAAATACCAGCCTATTTCCTTTCCAACCCACGCCCACACCCACACCTCCATCTCAGCCAAGGCATAACCCTATAACCCTGTGCTACACAACCCCTGCTACTTTTGTTAACCCGCCAGGCCTATATAGCCCCACCTGGGACGCCCTGAAAACTACCGCTCAAGGAAGACTTTTATCGCTTGAGCGCTAGGCCTACCTATACCGCCCGCACTCCTAAATAGAAGCTTTTCGTATCAGTATGCCCAGCGCGGGATTCCCTTAGGCCCGCATCTCCTGTCACAAATTACTCCATTTTGGTATTTTAAACGAGAGGCTCGACTAATTTATGGACTCGAGATTAAGCACAGTTAAATTAATTCATATCGCCACTCAAATCATCCAGTTTTGTGACCAGTTCCTGAGTGGGTAGAAAGACAACACGTGCATGAAATTCCGAAGCGAAATAATGAGGTGCAGCAAGATACAGCGTCAGTAACATGCAGATGGAAAACAAAAATGACATAAATGAAAATGCAAGTGAAGATCCGAAAACAAATACCCGAGAAAATTAGGTAGAACCACAATACGCTTCGGATTTTGCAAGGTTAAAATGAGGCTAACCGACAACATCAATTATACAGTTGAAGCACAAAACATGAATTGTAAGCGAAGGCACAGACTAGATAAATGGTAACATACCGCGCAAGAACAGGTTAACAAAACTAACAAAAACGACTAGCTTAATTATGAATCGTGTGTGTGTGTGTGTGTGTGTGTGTGTGTGTGTGTGTGTGTGTGTGTGTGTGTGTGTGTGTGTGTGTGCGTGAGAGAGAGAGAGAGAGAGAGAGAGAGAGAGAGAGAGAGAGAGAGAGAGAGAGAGAGAGAGAGAGAGAGAGAGAGAGAGAGAGAGAGAGAGAGAGAGAGAGAGAGAGAGAGAGAGAGAGAGAGAGAGAGAGAGAGAGAGAGAGAGACAGAGAGAGAGAGAGAGAGAGACTAACTTCAATAGAACAACAAACTTGATTTAAAATTGTAGAAGCACCATTCAACTTCATCCGAGTTCCTGAGGCACGTGCCACTGAAAACAGAGCTAACACTAAAACAAAAGGAAAAGTTTAGCGGTTTCCTTGTGTAAACTCAGACCCTTCGCCTGACGTCATTTAATTCACCTGTCACCTCATTCCTCTCTCGCTTCCCTCATACACGTCTTGTCTCACGCCCATTTTCACGTAATTAGAACATTCTTTGCTTCATTATGGACAGAAAGATTTTTTTTTTTACTTCCTCTTAAAAAATACGACACGCGAACGCTCACTACTGGCACGCTTGCGCAATCGCCTTAAGAAAACAAAACTAAAAACCAATGAATAAACAACTAAAAAGGGGAATGCTACATTCAAGCATGCTTAGCGAGAGAGACTAAAGGAAGAAACAGAAAAAAACGAAGATGAAGAAGAAGCACAAGATCCAAACACGGGCGTGCAGAGAGCAAAGCAAAGCTGAGACGAGCACCCTGGAGTCTGACAGTGTGACAAGCATAATGATCCTGACAGCGAGAAAGATACGATTAAATTGACGGCGAGAAAGATATCACGGCATTGACAGCGAAATGAATGTAATGAACCTGCCGGCAAGACGGGTATCATTAAATTGATGGTTTGAAAGATACTACTAAATTGACGATGGCGGGAGTGATATAACAGGGCTGACGATAAGCCCATCGCCATTAAGCGCGAGGCAAAAACGGCTTTCATTGACGGTGAAGCGAGTATCATTAAGATGGCAGAGGAGACGATGTAATCAAGGCGACAGGCAGGCAAGCGCCGTGAACAAGACTGCACTAATAATTACGGCAAGTCTCTTAATAAACCAACTTTGTTCACCGTGCCTTTCCTTTTCCATTATTTTGATGATGATAGCGATGAACATGATACTAATGAGGGTAATGATGATATGGGTAACAGCAATGATGATGGTAACAATAGCAGTGATAATAATAATAATACTGGTAATAATGATAACGACAGCAATTATTACAATAATCATTATGATATTGACAATATCAACGATGATACCAATAGCATTGATGATCACAATGGCAGTAACAATGATTATAACTTTCAATGCTTCTGATAATTATCAATCAACCAGATATCACAACACAGTTCCCAATAACAAATACCGCTTGGACGGGTATCAAGTAAACCACCGGAGCATAAATACCCGAAGGAAGAAGATGGGTGGGTGGGTGGGGTGGGGTTGGGGGGGGGGGTCAAAGGGAGTGTGAAGGGTGTGTGGGTGGGTGGGTGAGGGAGACGGGGACGTTACTTAGGAAGGGGAAGGGAGTGGGGGCAAGGGGAGTGCGGGGGTTCACGGACGTTGGTGGGGAAGGGGAGGGTGGGGAAGGGATGGGGATAGAGAGAGGGAAGATAGTGGAGGAGCAGGAGGGGGAGGGGTGGATGGGGAGAGACAAACGGCGCCCTCCAGCCACAGCTTCACGCTCATCTCTGCGCCCATTTGCCTGAGGGCGTGGATCACTCCCTCCCTCCCCCTCTCTCTCTCGCTCTCTCTCTTTCTCTCTCTCTCATTCTCATGGCTTCATACGTATGGAGATTTGACGGCCGTGGTTAATGGGAATTTGCTAATTGTCTTGTAAATTAGAACATGAGGATCATTTAGTGCGTTACGAAAGGCTTAACACCGGGCGGACCAGGACCTCATTAAACTCTCGTGCTCTCTGATTTTATTTCTGTGGTGCCGTGATGACGATGATGCTGGGAGTGGCGATGGTGTGTGATGACGGGGGTGATGTGGGTGGTATATGATTGGGGTAGTGAAGGTGGTATATGATGATGGGAGCGGCGGTGGTGTGTGGTGATGGTAGTGGTGCTGGTGGAATATGATGATGGGCATGGTATGGGAGTGGTGTGGCATATGATGATGATTATGGTAATGGTGGTGTCATATAATGATGATAGTGGTGCCGGTGGAATAATTGTTATGGTAGTGGAGGTGGTGACATATGATGATGATAATAGAGGTAATAGAGGTAGTGGCATATGGTGATTGTGATTATGGTAGTAGTGGCGGCACATGGTGATGATGGTGGTAGAGGTGATGGTATATATATGATAATGATGGTATAGATGGTGCCATATGATGACGATAGAGATGGTGCAATATGATGATGGTGATGATAGTAGTGGTTGTGATATATGATTTTGGTGATGTGAATAGTAACTGTTTTGTTTAACGGCAATGATGATAATAGTGATGATGAATACTAAAACAATGGCGGTGGGATAATGAAGCTGATAATAACAATAACCCCCTCCAAAAAATAATAATAATCATTGTAACCTGAGGTTATTTTCTAAAAGGCCCGTATATACGGAAATAATTTTATAGCCCTAAAAACGATCGGTAACCAGCAAAGAATAGAGTACCAATAAAAAAAAATAACCAAAACAAACAGAACACAACTACACTACAATCCCAAAATCTGTTTACACTCTAAATAAAGACACACAGGTACAGTCGCGCGTATGTATGCACACACTCTCATACGTCACTACATGAAGGTTCCTGTCACCCCCTCCCTCCGTCCCTCCGTGGCCTTCCCCTACCTCCCCTGGGGTAACCTCACGTAGTGACTATTGGCAGGCTATAGGGCGAAGAGAAGATGGAATAAAGTTGACGTTGAGTATTTTTGCCATATCTGTATCTCCTCTGGGGACTGAAATTTGACTCTCTCCCTTCCAGCGTTATTATCTAAAAATGTGACTTTGGAGTTATACACATAATGTTAAATTGTTGCAATCATTATCTATGCATCTTGTTTATCTAATTCTAAAGATAGACCTATACTTATTCGTTAGCAAAATGAACATTCTAATTCGACAACAACACCCCTGTCTTTTAAACCAGGATAAACGTATAAGTGCGCCCGTATATTTACACGTACATGAATGTGCTTGCGTCTATGTATAAAACCCTCAGACAAGCTCAGCCTTACAAGCAATAAGAAAGAACACCACTAACTAGACACCCCAAACCCCCACACCCTCGACCTTTACTCAACCCCACAACCCCGAGATTGAGTTCGTTTGCCCCGCACGTATATAAATTCTCTCACTCC
>BOPN01000070.1:407834-412834 GCA_017312705.2 Penaeus japonicus
TGATGGTGGTGGTGGTGGTGGTGGTGGTGGTGGTGGTGGTGGTGGTGGTGGTGGTGGTGGTGGTGGTGGTGGTGGTGATGATGATGATGATGGTGGTGGTGGTGGTGGTGGTGGTGGTGGTGATGATGATGATGATGGTGGTGGTGGTGGTGGTGGTGGTGGTGGTGATGATGATGATGGTGGTGGTGGTGGTGGTGGTGGTGGTGGTGGTGGTGGTGGTGGTGGTGGTGATGATGATGATGATGATGATGGTGGTGGTGGTGGTGGTGGTGGTGGTGGTGGTGGTGATGATGATGATGATGGTGGTGGTGGTGGTGGTGGTGGTGGTGGTGGTGATGATGATGATGATGATGATGATGATGTTGATGATGATGATGATGATGATGATGATGACGACGATGATGACAATAAAAATTAACAAATTCAATTTCAAGTGCAACAACAAACTGTTATGTTACATCTCCATATTTTCTTTCTTTTATATCACATACCGAATTACACCAAGAGATAAAAAAAAAATGAAACAAACAAATATAAACCAAAAACACATCAAACTGAAAAAAACAAACCCACAAAAGAGCGAAAACCAACAAGACTCCCCCACCAACAATACGAGAAAGCACCCGCGAAAAAAACAAAGATTACAACCCAAGAAACAGCCCCAGCCCCGGCAACACACTTCAGCAAAGGCCGTAATAAAGCGGCTGTCACTCACACACACACACAAACACGCCCGCGCCAACAACTTGATACACACGGGCTATTAATCACTATTATTAACGTATCGGAGATTAAACACACACAAAAAAAGGAAAACAAAAACGGACAAGAACGTGCGTGATAGCAGGTAAGTGGAATTAAATCGTCTTATTTGTTAAATTGAAGTGGCGATTCGGTCCTGATTAATTGGAAGATGGTATAATTATTCATTTTATCTTACTATTGTGTTTTTTTTTTCAGGAAATCTTATCTATAATGGTGAGTTTATTGACAGTAACGGTGTTCGCTGCTAATTGTTGTTAATGCTCTTTGTAATTATGGAAATTATGCTAATGATAAATTGTAATGGTAAAAAAATAACATGCACAAATGATGTTGACTGCATGATGATGATAAGGACAATGATGATGCATTCCATCAAGACAACGACAATGATGCTAATGTCAATGATGATGACAATGACAGCCATAATACGACGATGACATGCCCATGACATCACCCTGACACCTCATGAGCCAACATATGTCGTCTATTAACTCTTCCCTTCCTGCATGTCAGCGCTGACTATGCATGACACATGGTGCGTGGCGAAAGATGTAAGAGACGGACACGGTGGATAAGGAGAAAGGAGGCGCGAAGGAGAGAGAAGCAGCTATGAAAATAGAAAGGCGGGACGAAGAGCGGAGGAGATATAGAAGCAAGGAAAAAGAAAATATATCTAATCATACACAGTATATTCATGTGTACGTACAATGTCGTACATGTGCATTTTGTATTGACACATGTATATGTGTACATACGTGTCCACTTGAATCCACCCGTGCACACCCACACCAAAAATAATGCAAACAAAGGACCAATCCCCTAACATCATACTCCCTAATCCCTAATCCCGGGTGGTATTTGCCGTGGTATGAAGCGGAGGCAGTGGCGCAGGCTCGCGATTAGCAGGAGGCCGGGGAGCTTCGTTCGTCGAGCGGTGGAAGCTCTGTTAATACCACAATCAGGTTTTATTCTTCCCCGGGTCCACGCGAGACGAAACCATCCGCGACGCGACACAAATGATGCCAAATATCCACACAAAGCCGCATTAGCAACCTTTCTGGCGGCGGGCGTGAGTTACGCGCCTTTCACCCTTCTTTCTATAGGAACCCTGGCGTGAGTGACGACCGGCCGTCTGGCTACACTGCCGCCGACTTGGTTTACGCTGGTTACACTGAGGAGCCGGGATACGCTTTTCTACACCCTGGCATTCACGTGTCAACATCTGTTTCCTTTCTCTCTTTCTCTTACTCTTTTTGGTATAAATATTTAACCCTGAAAACATCGCATCGTGACAACTAGGATATACATTTTTCTTTACGATATCCGGGACAGAGGCAGATGCAATTCGGCGATATCGAGAGAGCCGTGTCGATTCTGCGGGTCAAAAACTACGCATGTGTTATATTCGATTGTATCGGCGTGTAGCCGAGACATCGCCTTATGTATCAATTAATATTCTTCCTCGGTACCACCGCAACTACGTCACACTTTACGCAACGGGTTTTTTAATGTTGCTAAAGCAAGGTCGCTCTTGCAAATGAGCCGAAAACGAGCGGCGGGTATTACATCTTCGAAACCATAGCGGTAAAATGGCGCCCTTTTAAGATCCATTGTATCCCTTAAAGAGTGGCTGAATGCGTGATAAATCACTTACTCTTCGGAAGCTCAAAACTGCGCCTCGTCACTGAAGACGAGATAGCTCGCCTTGCAGCTAGGGCGTACATACAACCTGCAGACATGCATGCAGATAAAAACTGATTGACATAGGCACAAACACAGCAAAAAAAGTATCGCATATACATCTTCATTCACTTCTTCTCTCACTTACAAAATCTATTCGTTTACTTAATTACGTACACAAACATACACTCACACACAGACACACACACACACACACACACACACACACACACACACACACACACAAGACCCGCCAACAATCACTCAGGATGACACACAATCAGAACCCAACAATAACACGTGGTTCCGAGCGCCGCGTCTTTCCCTTATGCGTTCGCCACCATCAGATAGTGTCAGTAAGCGGGTATTTTGAGTCTATCCCATTACAGCGTGTCCATTTTTTGTGTTATCTTTTTGTACCCTTTACTTCGCCGCTTCTTTTCGTTCCCTACTTCTTCTTTCTTCTTTTTTTTCTTTCTTTCTTTATTCATTTATTTCCTTCTTCTTTCTGTTTTTTTTTCTTCCTTCTTTTTCTTTATTCATTTATTTCCTTCTTCTTTCTCTCTGTTTTTCTTCTTCTTTCTTTCTTTCTTTAATCATTATTTCCTTTTTTCTTTCTGTTTTCTTCTTCTTCCTTTCTTTCTTTATTCATTTATTTCTTTCTCCTTTCTCTCTCTTTCTTCTTCTTCAAAGTTTTCCTTTCTTCTCATCCGTCTTCAAAGTCGTGTGCGCGGGCGGAGACGCGAAAAAAGAAAATTGATTCTTCCTTGTCGCGTTTATGAAATTCTTGAGATATTGTTTCTTTTACTTATATCTTTACCGATTTATATATTTATTTATATTATTCATCTATTTATCTAAGGTATAACGAATTCTCTCTGATTTGGGGGATATCGATAAGAGGATACTGCTAAAAAGTGAACTCACATACGCAAATTCTAGACAACCCGATCAGCACAGCTATGTCATTTCCAATAACCACCTCGTTACAGTGAAAGCTGAATATGTGAAGAAGCAGCTTATGAAAATCCCCGCGTCCCTCACCCTCTCCCCTCCCCTCCCATCCCCTCCCCTTCCCTCTCTTCTCCTCCCCCTCTCCTCTCCTCCCTTCTCCTCTCCTCTCCTCCCCACTCTCTCTCCTCTTTCCCGTCCCTCTCTTTCCATTGATCGCCCTTCCATCTATCCGAGCATGTTTCAAATCGTGCATGAGAGAGAGAGAGAGAGAGAGAGAGAGAGAGAGAGAGAGAGAGAGAGAGAGAGAGAGAGAGAGAGAGAGAGAGAGAGAGAGAGAGAGAGAGAGAAAGAGAGAAAGAGAGAAAGAGAGAAAGAGAGAAAGAAAGAGAAAGAGAGAAAGAAAGAGAAAGAGAGAGGCCCAAAACTGACGGTGCGAGAGAAAGAAAGAGAAAGAGAGAAAGAAAGAGAAAGAGAGAGGCCCAGCACTGACGCACCGCAAAAGCGAACTCGTATCCGCGTTCTCGACGATACCCAAGCCTGAGAAATTAGCGCCCGTGCCTCGTATATGGGAAAGGGTTGGGTAACGAGGCGAACGGGCGAGTGCTAACTAAATGCCGCTCAGGGACCCATAGCGGCAAATTTGGTTGGGCGAAAAAATATATTGGCTCTGGAACATGTATACTATAACACTTCGGCTGCCAAGGAGAGCTACCGAGGAAAATAAATTGTTGAAAGGCATGCGAATATCCATTAGACTGGTCTCATTAGGTGAAGATAAGGTAGTAGAAGAAGAAGAAGAAGAAGAAGAAGGGAGGGAGAGAGAAAGATATATATATATATATATATATATATATATATATATATATATATATAGAGAGAGAGAGAGAGAGAGAGAGAGAGAGAGAGAGAGAGAGAGAGAGAGAGAGAGAGAGAGAGAGAGAGAGAGAGAGAGAGAGAGAGAGGGAAAGAGAGAGAGAGAGAGAGAGAGAGAGAGAGAGAGAGAGAGAGAGAGAGAGAGAGAGAGAGAGAGAGAGAGAGAGAGAGAGAGAGAGAGAGAGAGAGAGAGAGAGAGAGAGAGAGAGAGAGAGAGTAAGAGAGAGAGAGAGAGAGAGAGAGAGAGAGAGAGAGAGAGAGAGAGAGAGAGAGAGAGAGAGAGAGAGAGAGAGAGAGAGAGAGAGAGAGGGGGGGGGGGGGGGAGAGAGAGAGAGAGAGAGAGAGAGAGAGAGAGAGAGAGAGAGAGAGAGAGAGAGAGAGAGAGAGAGAGAGAGAGAGAGAGAGAGAGAGAGAGAGAGAGAGGGGGGGAGAGGGAGAGAGAGAGAGAGAGAGAGAGAGAGAGAGAGAGAGAGAGAGAGAGAGAGAGAGAGAGAGAGAGAGAGAGAGAGAGAATGAGAGAGAGAGGGGGGGGGATAAGAAGGAGAAACAAACCCATGGCGGCAGAGAAACATCGCCTTGGAGACCCAGAGTCAGAGACGGCGACAGGGGTAGACCCCCGAACCGGAGACTGAGACACAAAGAGATAAATAATCCTCCCGGCAGTAGCATTTGCATCCATCAATCCCGTGATCCCCTGAGGGCATTAGGTGACACCATTCCCGGGCCCC
>BOPN01000070.1:417834-422834 GCA_017312705.2 Penaeus japonicus
GGGGCACGCCGAAGGGATCTCGGGGATGGTCCTCCTTGGGCCCGGCGGTCTGGGCATGGCGGAGCGCCGACGGTGCTCCGCCTGTCGCCGCGAGTGCTGGCGACGCGGACGGCGGAGCCTCTGCGCCTCCGCCGACAACACCAGCACGCACAAGAGTAAAACTGCGAGTCGCATCTTCGAATCGAATCGCATGGCTGTTACTGGCAGGTTCCCTTTTCTCTGGCGCCTCAAAGTAATTCACACACAAAAACAAACACTTTTTTCAAAACAACATCAAAAAACAAAAAACACGACACCTCAAACCCAAAGTATAGCTACTACTAATGATAATGATAGCAATAATATCCCGGATGGAAAAATCTCTGCGCGGGAATGTCGCGTTCGGTCGCGCTGCGTCGAGGCACGAGCACACCTTGCTGGGCTCGTCTCCACGCGCTGCGTACGCTCACTTCCGTCCTCCACGGGGCCGCGAGCCACACTGAGCCAGCCAGCGCGAGAGGTGGAGGCAGGATCTGCCGCTAAGTCCTGCTGAGTCCTACCAAGGTGAGAGGTGAGGCCGCCCCCCAGCCCGACCGCCGTGCGGGAAGCGCTCAGCCCAGGGGGTCGCTGGCGGGGAGGAGAGGGGAGGGGAGGGGAGATGGCTGTTGGTTTGTATCTTGCGAAATCTAGATACTTTTCATGACGGATGTCTTCGCTTCTTTACTCACGTGGTGCATTTATAAGCGCGTCATCCCATATGAGCGTATAAGCACACACGTGCGCGCACAAACACAGATACTAAACAAAAATGTTACACATGCTAAGACCAAACAAATACACGTCCTCCTAGGCACTCGCCCACACCCACCCATCCACGCAGGTACACAGACAGACAGACTGACAGACACACAGACAGACACACAGACAGACACACAGACAGAGACAGACAGACAGACACACACACACACACACACATACACACACACACACACACCAAGAATGAGAGAGAGTGAGCGGGTGGGTAAAATTGATAAACAGATTGATAAACTGATAGAAAAAATAGTGTGCAGTAGGAAGATAAAAAGGATGAGGAGAGGATGAGAGGCAGGGGAGGGAGGGAAGGAAGGAGAGTGGGAAGAGAGAGTGGGAAGAGAGAGAGAGAGAGAGAGAGAGAGAGAGAGAGAGAGAGAGAGAGAGAGAGAGAGAGAGAGAGAGAGAGAGAGAGAGAGAGAGAGAGAGAGAGAGAGAGCTAGCGAAAGAGAGAGAGAGAGAGAGAGAGAGAGAGAGAGAGAGAGAGAGAGAGAGAGAGAGAGAGAGAGAGAGAGAGAGAGAGAGAGAGAGAGAGAGAGAGAGAGAGAGAGAGAGAGAGAGAGAGAGAGAGAGAGAGAGAGAGAGAGAGAAAGAGAGAGAGAGAGAGAGAGAGAGAGAGAGAGCGAGAGACGGACGGACGGGCGTAGGGGACGGAAAGCAAGGATTATGATGGGACGAGCGTTGTCACAGAGATAAGAAAAGGGCGCGGTCCCACAACACAGGACTGCTGACTGGTAAACTACAGGCGGGAAAACGACCGTGGAGTGAGGAAGGGTTCGGAAATCACCTGAGTCTGGGTTTTATTTATCTCCCTACCAACACCCCACCCCCTCTTTCTCGCTCTCTTTCTCTTTTTCATTCGCGTTTTTACTTTGTTATTGGTAATTTTGATAAATGTTACGAACGTTATTGACATTACCATGATAGTCAAGTTCAACATCATCATTTAGCTTTGTTATTAGAATCATTATTGGCATTTATGATGTTTATCATTAATATCATCATTACTACTATGACTAACATTTTTCTTATTATTATTTCTACTGTTTACCATTACTATTGCAATCATTTTCATTATTATCATCGTTATCACTTTTATCATTTCTATCATTATTACTATTATCATTATCATCGTTTGTGCTCATTTTTATCATTATCATTATCATCATCCTTACCATTATTATCATTATTATTATCATTAATATCACTACCATTTTAATCAATATCATTACTATCACACTTATCATTATCGTCATCGCTATTGTTATCAGTATCATCATTATTGTTCCCATTATTATCATCATCCTTATCATTATCCTTGTTATTACTATTATCATTATCATCATCCTTATTATTAGAGTTATCATCCACATCCTTATTATTACTATCATTATTATAATTACTACTATTACTATCATTATCATTATCAGCACTATTAATGTCATCATTATTATTACTGATATGATTATTATTATGATCACTATCATCATCTTCACATTGTTATTAATATCTATATTAACATCAAAATTAATCCTTCTAACAGTAATAATGATACCAAAACAGATCTAACAACGAAAAAATACCATTTATAACATTAAATCATAAAAAAACAAGTACACCACCATGAACAAGAACAATAACAAAGAAGATAAGAATCTGACCTGCTAAAACCCCATTCGCTTGTCATCGCTGTAATACAACGAAGGCCGTCTCGCGTTCTTTGTTATAACCGATCAAAACACTTCCACATGGGCACAATATGGCGCAAATAGAGTCGATACTTTCAGATGCCAGAGTTTTTCGTTCGTCATTTTTGTTTGGTTTTATATTTTTCATCGTTCTTTTGACTTCTAGGCATTATCTTTCAGGAATCGATGAACGTAATTTTGAGCATTTATGAATAATAATGATCATTGCATTTTAAAAAGAGATATTGATGTTATGTAATACACACTCATGCCTCAGGTTCTGCAAGAAACGTCATCCAGGTAATCTATATCCCGTGAGCCTAATTGTCCTCGTGTGCACGCATTCTTACTCCATTATCGAAGACGCTTAACGACGGGAAGTCATTAGGAAGGTTTGTTACGGAGAAATTTTAGATACGATAAAGACAACGTACTTTTTCCTAAAACGTCAAATATTGTTATTCAAATGTGCTGAGATGTTTGGCTTACTTTTATTTCGTGGTTATGTTTTAAAAAGATTCCCGTGCAATTTTAATACGTGTCAATTATTTCGAAAATAGGCTATTATTCATAATCAATTACATGTTTCTTTATCTCCTACGTGATAATCTGATTACCTTGCACTGATGTATTTCGCAATGCAATACAACCTTAATGCAGTGCAACCATAGCAGTACCAAGCTTAGTTCCATATCACAGGAACTTTGATATACCATCTCTCCGCATCGTTTCATTCCCCACAAAACGCTCTTGCAAAATCCGAACTTACACTAACTACCTGGCGTGTTCTATCAGATCGCCATCCATTAGACACCACGTCTAATCGGTCAATCCAATCCAAACAGGCCGGTTCCTTCATTATCCAACGTCATCGTCCTCATCTACTAGGCCAAGACGACGCTAATCCTGCCATCCCTGGAGAGAAAATATCCTTCCCTTTCCTTCCCTGCGAGATCCTGTCAGAGCAAGCCACGCCGGAGATCCTCCTTCCCTCCCTCCCTCCTCCCTCCCTCCGTCGGCGTCTATCAACTCCTAGGCTCGACGGCGCCCTCCACCCCTTTCCCATCACATCCCAGGCCCACCCTAGAAGCTCCTGGCTGCGCCTCTAGACGTCTGTTGCACCATAAAGATCCCTCAGATTACAACCCGTGCGTCGAGACGTCGCAAAGCTCCCCCTGCGTCAGAGCGTCTAAAGGTTGTGTCCGAGGCTCGAGATAAGGCGACACAGCTTCCAGGGAGACGTTCCGAAGTCGCCTCGTTTCAGACATCAGAGATATGTTTCATTTTTTTTCTTCTATTTCTTCCCTTCTTATACTATCTCAAATGCGACAATATGTTTTGGTCACCGAGACCGTAAAACACCGCTGGCTTGATGCCTTATGCTGATGCAATCTCTCTCTCTCTCTCTCTCTCTCTCTCTCTCTCTCTCTCTCTCTCTCTCTCTCTCTCTTTCGTAATCCCTCTCCCTGTCGCTTATTTCTTTTGATTGGCCCGGGAGGACCGACTTGTCAGGCGCCGGAAATCAAACCATCATGCTGCTGTACTTTATTTTTCTGTCAATTATACTTATGTGTATGTGTCTTAATTATGTGTGTGTGTGTGTGTGTGTGTGTGTGTGTGTGTGTGTGTGTGTGTGTGTGTGTGTGTGTGTGTGTGTGTGTGTGTGTGTGTGTGTGTGTGTGTGTGTGTGTGTGTGTGTGTGTGTGTGTGTGTGTGTGAGTGAGAGGGTGAGGGTGAGGGTGAAGGTGAGAGTAAGAGAGAAATAGTAAGAGAGAGAGAGAGAGAGAGAGAGAGAGAGAGAGAGAGAGAGAGAGAGAGAGAGAGAGAGAGAGAGAGAGAGAGAGAGAGAGAGAGAGAGAGAGAGAGAAAGAGAGAGTCAGAAGAAAAATAAAAAGAAAAAGAGAGACAACCATACATCCGGCACCAAAACAACAAACGGCCTTCCAAAACACGAAACACACTCCATCCTGCGATCCCCACGCGATCCCCTTCCCCTCGTCGCCAGAAGCCCGGCGTATCCTTCATGAAACCGAGACCACACTCTTCTTTCCCGCACAAAGAATCCCGCAGGAAGGGAGTGCGTCTCGGCCTTCAGCCTTAAGGAGGCAGCCCAGCCACCCGCGGGGAAGACTTCGGCCGCCCTTGTCGCGCTCACACGCCCGGCACGCGCAAAAACTCATTTCCATTTCACACAACAAGGTCAAAGGAGGGAAGGAAATGGACGAAATGAGACGATCCAACATCTAGGTATATTTACGGAAATATATATCCCGCAGGTTTGCATGTTGTTATATATATATATATATATATATATATATATATATATATATATATATATATATATATATATATATATATATATATATATATATATATATATATGTATATGTATATATATATAAATGTATATATATATGTATATATATATGTATATATGTATATATATGTATATATATAATATATATATATAATATATATATATAATATATATATGTGTGTATGTGTGTGTGCGTGCGTGCGCGC
>BOPN01000070.1:432834-435334 GCA_017312705.2 Penaeus japonicus
TGATAATGATAATAATAATAATAATTACTATGATAATCATAATAATGATAATAAGATGATAATAATGATAAAATAAGTAAAAAAATAATAATATTGATAGCAGTAATCACAATAATAATAATAATAATAATAATAATAACAATAACAATCATAATAATAACAAAAATGATAATGATAACAATAATAGAAAAATGCATCATTGAAATCATAACACATATCTTCATAATTCACCTCTACGTTCTTAAGGAGAGAGTCATGAATTAAATTATCATTTGCATACCTCCGATTAGCTTGACAAGGGATACGTGTTATTTTTAGTTGCTTTTTTATGCATGAATGAAAAGACACTGTAACGTAATATGCCCCAAGGTATGTGGTCTTGGTGGCATACACAAT
Source organism: Penaeus japonicus (assembly GCA_017312705.2). Taxonomy (NCBI): domain Eukaryota; kingdom Metazoa; phylum Arthropoda; class Malacostraca; order Decapoda; family Penaeidae; genus Penaeus; species Penaeus japonicus. Next base: position 433,231 of record BOPN01000070.1, read on the forward strand.
CTGCAGTCTGTGTACGTTCAAATACATTTTTCATTAATATTTAGATCCAGAGAGGGAGAGAGAAAGAGAGAGAAAGAGAGAGAGAGAGAGAGAGAGAGAGAGAGAGAGAGAGAGAGAGAGAGAGAGAGAGAGAGAGAGAGAGAGAGAGAGAGAGAGAGAGAGAGAGAGAGAGAGAGAGAGAGAGAGAGATAGAAAGATGCAATCAATATGCAGTGCGATAGGAAAAACAAAACAAAACGGAGGAGCGAGAGAGAGAGAAAGAAAGAGAACGAACCAGAAAAGGGAGAAGACAGCAAAACCGTCACCAATAATTCTAGAATAGCAATAAAAGAGAGAAGAAAGAAGGAAAAAAACGAAAACAGAAAAAAGAGGGAGGGGGACAGTTGAAAAATGAGCGCGAAATTCCTCAAGTTGAAAGCCTTATTCACGCATGATTAATGGCTTTGTGTCTGATACCCCCGACAGCCATCACCTTCAGAGCTTAAGTGACGGAGAAGCGTGTGTTCTTGCGTATAGAAAACTTGTGTAGAACAAATATACAATTGCATCATGAACCTTAGAGCAAAGCCAGAATAGGAATAAATGAAAAAAAAGTATATATAGATAGATACATACATACATATATATACATACATACATACATGCATACACACACACACACACACACACACACACACACACACACACACACACACACATACACACATACACACACACACACACACACATATTACATACCCTATACATAAGTATTCTCATATTGTATTAATTTTTGCTCTTAATCTTCTATTTATACTCGCCGTATATCATTCATTATTGAATATTCTGATCTAATGTCTGCTTAATAATAAGGGAAGACGAAATGACTGAAATGAAAATTTTTAATTTTGTTGCTGATATTGCTCTCTTTACACTGCCAATGAAAAAGTCTCTCTTTCTCGCCTTCTATCTCCTTTGCTTCATTAGTAACATCTGTTTTCTCATGGCCTGAAATTCTGTACCATTGCAACAGATTTTGCAATGCAATGTAAGCTGCACATGGTCTGGTTCTTGCAATCACAATTGGGTAGAGAGCACTGCATACTTACCGCACATTCTCTAACTCTCCCTCTCTCTCTCTCTCTCTCTCTCTCTCTCTCTCTCTCTCTCTCTCCCTCTCCCTCTCCCTCTCCCTCTCCCTCTCTCTCTCTCTCTCCCTCTCCCTCTCCCTCTCCCTCTCCCTCTCCCTCTCCCTCTCCCTCTCCCTCTCCCTCTCCCTCTCACTCTCACTCTCACTCTCACTCTCACTCTCACTCTCACTCTCACTCTCACTCTCACTCTCACTCTCACTCTCACTCTCACTCTCACTCTCACTCTCCCTCTCCCTCTCCCTCTCCCTCTCTCTCTCGCATTCTTGTTTTACCTTTTCCTCCCTCCCTCCCTCGCTCCTTACCTCTCCCTCCTTAGCTCTCCCTCGTTCTCTTGCCACTTTCCTCACCCTCCCTCCAGGACCCTCTCTCCCTCCCCTCCCCCCTCTCTCCCTCTCTCTCACACGCACACACAGATACTTACACCTCCATTAAAAACGCTTTCATTCATCCCAGCACACGCACAAGCGCGCGCCAGCTGTTGCGGCAACGTAATTGAAGATCTCGCCTCGTTCTTTTTTCAAGCAATAATGCCTTCAGCGAGGAGGGACCTGCTATTACGGCCATGACTTGGGAGGTACCAATTATATGACAAAATCGAGATTTTTTTTTCTTTCTCTCTCTTGGGTTGGGAGGCTGAGGGGGGAGGGGTAAGAGGATGGAGACGAGACTGGAGAGGGAGGGAGGGAGGGAGGGAGAGAGGGAGAGAGGGAGAGAGGGAGAGAGGGAGAGAGGGAGAGAGGGAGGGAGGGAGGGAGGGAGGGAGGGATGGAGAGAGGGAGAGGAAGAGAGGGAGAGAGAGAAAATAGAGAAGATAGATAGATCGATAGATAGATAGATAGATAGATAGATAGATATAGAGAGAGAGGAAACCGCCTGTGTGTATATATATAAAAGGAAAACAGAGGTAGTAACCGACAATAAGACTAGGAGACACAGACAGCTTGCATCAAACGCAAGGGCGATGTGTGGCAGTA
>BOPN01000070.1:447834-455334 GCA_017312705.2 Penaeus japonicus
AGGAAGAATGCGTGGGGGAAAGAAAAGAGAATGAAGGGATTAATAGAAGGTTGAAGGTACTATTGCGTAAATGGGGGAACGGAAGGAGGGGAGGGGGCAAGACGGACTTTACATCTTATCCCAAAATAAACGAGTACATTTTGATTATTATTACCATTTGTTTTCTTTTACCGGCTGTCAATATTACTTCAAGGAGAACCAATAATAAATAATGGCAGTTGTATATATCTACATATATATATATATATATATATATATATATATATATATATATATATATATATACATAAATATATACATATATATGTATATATATATATATATATATATATATATACATATATATATGTATATATATATATATATATTTATTTATATATATTATGTATATACATGTATGTATATATACATGTATATATATATATATATATATATATATATATATATATATATATATATATATATACATACATATATATATATATATATATATATGTATATATATACACATATGTATGTACATATATATATATATATATATATATATATATATATATATATATATATATATATATATAGAGAGAGAGAGAGAGAGAGAGAGAGAGAGAGAGAGAGAGAGAGAGAGAGAGAGAGAGAGAGAGAGAGAGAAAGAAGGAAGGAGAGAGAGAAAGAGAGAGAAAGAAAGAAAGAAAGAGAGAGAGAGATCCCATCTATCCTCTCTGCAAACCCCAGTTCAAACAAAGGATAATGAAAAGTAAATCAAACAGGGACAGAGAGAGACACAGAGTTCAGAGGGCAAAGGTCAATCTCGCCGGCGCCCAAAATGAGGCGGAGAAAAAAAAATAATCACGGGTCATTTCTTGCATTTTGCAGGACCGGGCACCGTCGACACTCTACTTTAAAATACTTGGGGAGATGAAAAATAGGACCTGCGGAGCCTTATCTGACACGCCGGGAGAGATGGACGGGGGGAAGCTGGTCCTCGTAGTTATCTGGTGTCGCTGGAATAATACAGCATGAAAGAAAAAAAAAAAGATGAAAGAAATTATGAAAGAAAAAAACAAAACAGACGAGAGCAATTTCACTATTTCATCTGTGGAGTGTTTGTAATCTAGTGCTTTCTCTCTTTCTTTCTCCCTTTCTTCTCTCTCTATTCCTCTTCCTCTTTAATTCCGTCCCTCCTCTTCCTTCTCCGTCCTTTCCACATCCTACGGAATGCCGCATCCCCATACATCACACCGGGCAAGGCTCCTCTTATCGGGGCACTAACTCAACGAAGGAGGGGGAGAGGGGAGGAGAGGGGGAGATGAGGAGAAAAATGCCCTTGAGTGACGTTAATGAATAATCGGGGCACGGGCTTACCCCCTCCGCTGCATCGGTCGAAACGCGGTCATTTGGGGACTCTAAGTCACTCCTCCCCCTACCCCCCTTACCGCTGACATCCCCGGCAAGAGAGATCCGGACGAAAGTATTGTTACATGTATGTTGCAAGATTTTTAGGCGGGTGAATGTCTTACAAGAAAAAGAAAGAAAAAGAAAGAAAAAAAGAAAGAAAATGTTAAAGAAACGTTATTTTTTTGGAGAATGATTTGGGCAAACAAAGAAATTTCTCCAAGTGCATCCGTTGGCAACCGCCTGCAATATCAGGCCTGCCAACGTCCAATTACTTATCATTTCCCTGTCCACCCGAAGAAGAAAAAAGAAAAGAAAAAACCGGGAAGATAGAAAAAAAAGGAAAAGAAATGTGACCGCCTTGGCCCATTTGCGATAATCGGCGCCCGATCTCCCAACACAGCTAAACCTGTACTTCTCTTAACTAACCAATATTCAGTCTTGAGTTATAGCCGGCAACAGCCCTGCTCTCAAGAGCGATGTTGCAGAGTTAGGCAGTTGCATTGTTTGAACGATGTTTAGTTTCCCCCTCTCTCTTTGTCTCTTTTTGTCTGTCTGTTTTCTTTCTCTTTTCTTTTCTTTTTATTCCATTCTCTCTCTCTCTCTCTCTCTCTCTCTCTCCCTCTCTCCCTTTCTTCCTCTCTCTCTCCTTCTCTACCATTCTCCCTCTCTCTCTCCTTCTCTCCCTCTCTGCCTTTATGTCTCCTTCTCTACCATTCTCCCTTTCTCCTTTTTTCTCCCTTTCTCATTCTCTCTCTCCCCTTCTCTCCCTTTCTCATTCTCTCTCTCCCCTTCTCTCCCTTTCTCATTCTCTCTCTCCCCTTCTCTCCCTCTCTGCCTTTATGTCTCCTTCTCTACCATTCTCCCTTTCTCTCCCTTTCTCCTTTTTTCTCCCTTTCTCTTTCTCATTCTCTGTCTCCCTTTTTCTCCCTCTCCCTACACCCCCCCCTCTCTCTCTCTCTCTCTCTCTCAAGCATTCTTTTAAATCTGACATTTCCGAAGATATTGTAAATCTTTACACAATCATCCAACACTTTAGACTATTTGAAAAATTTATCATATAACTTACTTTAGTAATCAATTTCAGTCAACACACCTCCTATGCAGTGTTAAAATCGCTAAATCTATTTTGAGATTGATATCGTCTTTGATAAATCGCTCTTATAAATGAAATGTCTGAAGAATGAGATAGTGAGAAAGAGAGCGAGAGAGAGAGATTTTGATTTTGATTTTGATATGTTTATTCATACTATATACATTGTATACACATGAATAGGCATAGGAACTATGCCTAAATGATTTGTACAGTTCATGTTAGATTCTGAGACATACATAGTTGGTAAAGAGAGAGAGAGAGAGAGAGAGAGAGAGAGAGAGAGAGAGAGAGAGAGAGAGAGAGAGAGAGAGAGAGAGAGAGAGAGAGAGAGAGAGAGAGAGAGAGAGAGAGAGAGAGAATAAGGGAGAGAGAAGAGAGAGTGAATGAGGGAGAGAAAAGAGAGAGAGAGAAAGAGAGAGAGAGAGAGAGAGAGAGAGAGAGAGAGAGAGAGAGAGAGAGAGAGAGAGAGAGAGAGAGAGAGAGAGAGAGAGCGAGAGAGCGTGTGTGCAATACCGTAAATGACCGCATGCGTACGTGTGTCCGTACAAGCGAGCGTGAAATAACTAGATATAAAATTAATCGCTGCCGCAAAAAAGTGTACCATCGGCCGCCATTATGGCCATCACAACATATGATTTCCAATAATAAGGATCACTACTACGAGCATGGATTTCACTGCCTGGGGCCACCTGGGTCAGTCTTCCCTCTGTCGGCACCGAAGCCATCCCAAAGCCAGCCTGACCGCGCGTTTTCACCGTCCTCAGGAGTATCTATCCTGTCTATCGGAAATCTCTACATTTAGTTATACTGAATTCCATTTTCATCCCGGCATATCGATATATTCGAGATAACATTGAATGTTTCACTATGCCAACATGCGACAAGGCTCGAAATGAAGCTATCCGTCTTTATTACGAACCGGGGAAAATATAAAAATACATTTCTAGGCCTATACCCCCCCCCCCACCCTAAATCTTTGATCCAAAACCAATTTATAATGCCATTAGAGCGCCTGACGAAGCAACTACTCTCAATCTTCAATTTTCTCCAAACAAGTCTATTTTCCATCTCGAACGGGCAATCAGCCGCTCGGAAAAGACACCTTTGCTCAGCCCTGTTATGGTAGCTCACTGTGAGGAGTGGCGGTCTTGCTGTGCAATCTCCCCGCGTCACTTATCAGTTAATTGCAAATGTAAATAATAGACGTATGTTTAGTACAAGGGTTTTTTTCTGCTCGTTGTTTTTCTTTTTATTTCTTTTCATCTTCGTATTTTCTTTTTTCTCTAGTTCTATATCCAAATTGTTTACTATCGTTCCTTATAATTGGCTTGTCGACAATAATAGATGCTTCCTTTTCTGAATGTATATTATATATATACATATTAATATATATATATATATATATATATATATATATATATATATATATATATGTATACATATGTATGTATATACATAGATAAATATCTATAGATATACATATACTCACACAAAGACACAGACACACGCACTAAGAAATCTCGACCAAAAAAACAAACTTCTTACCTTTACATGGTCTTGCAAGATACGGTCGGTTAACTTACCTGAAAAAGGGAAGAGTATTGTGTAAGTGCAAAAATAGAATAAACATCGTTGGTCATTTGCATACTCATTAATATATGCATATTCATACGCGCATACATGCACTAAACCCTTAAACACAACTTTTGGTTCAAATAAATACAAATTCTATTTTAAAACAAAGCTTGTATAAATTCATCTTCATAACTTAAATACTTTAACCGTAATTTATGTGCTCATGTATAAACATGATATGAAACCTCATTAAATGTTGGATATCACACTAAAGCGTTTACTAAGGATAGCATCATTCAAAATCATCCAATTATTTATATTTTCATTCAACCATCTAGTCATCCGATAATGACAGACAAAGTAACAAATTCCCATAGCTTAGACACCACTGCAGGAAATAACAATCTTTCGAAAAACACCAGCAACAACAACAACAGTAATAATAATAATGATAATAATAATAATAATAATAATAATAATAACAATGGGAATAGTAACAACAATAGTAATAATAACAAAACTATCAATATCATTACCATTATCATCACGGGTATTATCATTATTATCCTAAATCACAAAAATCCTTATTTGGATTCACTTGGGCCTCTTTGGGGGTTGAGCTTCGACGCCTCCCAACACCTGCCAACGGCGAGACCCTCGGCTTATTAAGAGTTGGTATAATACAGCTGTTTTTTTTTTTTTTTTTTTAATATCACCCCATGATAACATGATAACACCAACTAAAATTCACCCCCAGAATAGATAAATGAATAAAAGAAGAGAAAAGAAAACAAAATAATAAAAATAAATGAATAAAAATAAAACGCAATATTGTAAAAAGTAATAAGAACTGCAAAAAATGGTCTCCATATTTTGCTAAAAGTCGACTGAAATTCGTTCCGCGAAAATCTTGTTTACAATAATAATAACAATGAGTATAATAATGATTACATTATCATTATCATTACTTTTATTTTTATCATTATTATCACTATCACTAACATTATTTTATCATTATTGTAATCATTATGATTATTATCCCTATCATCATTATTACTATCATAATCATCATCATACAATCAAGATCATTACCATTATCATCATCATTGTTAGTATTATCATTATCAATATTATTATTACCTTTATCATTCTTACTATTACTCTCACTATCATTATTATCATCATTATCACAATCATTGTGAAAACAGATTCTTAGTGTCATCATTATTAGTGTAAAAAGGTAACAGACAGAAAAAAAAATCATATAATAGTGTAAAAAAATACTTTCAATTTCTCTCCAAAGTTTGGCCCTTTTATATGATTCTTTCGTTAACATGTGGCTAATAACAAAGATAAAAAGAAGAAAAAACACAGGAAAAAGAAAGAAAGAAAAAAAAAAGACTCGATATCAATCATGCGCGAACACACGCTTGATAACAACAATAAAAGACAAAATCGTTTTCATTTTCTTATAAATCATCAAAGAAAAAGAAGAAAAAACCCGGCCACCATTTCTCGCCAAATTTCGCTTTCAATTTCCCGCGTTCGTCCTCGTGGCCCCCTGGCGGGAGCCTAATGAAGCCGCCATATTCGACTCAACCCTTTCCCATCCGAGTAATTAGTCTGAAATGGAATCGTATGATTTTATAGACTAAGGAAGATCACATGTTTAAAATGTATATGTAAACTTATAATTATGATTATGATTTACGTAAATGATAGATGGCGTCGATAGATGTAGGTTGAACGAATGATGATTTACATACTTGAACATGTTAATTATGATTTGCATTCCTTTTTTAACATAAGGGCGTAACCTAAGTACGAGCATAAATGGCTAGCAGATCAAATAAAAGAGGGCGAAAATCTTGCTTAGAGTGTTGATGATAGCACCAAAGAAAAAAATGAAAAATAAACTTCTTTCTATGACATACCAAAATAGAAAACTAATATATAACTCCTTGTGATGATGGATTCTACAGATAATTAGAGTTACTACATCACACGAAAATATCTTATGTATAATAATTAGATTGGGGTTAGAGTGGATATGGTTCTGATATAAAAAAAGGAAAATGGACTTGATTATAAAATATATCGTCGTAATGGTGGTGGGGGTGATAATAATGGTGATGACAACGATGATAATGATTAATAATGGTAATGGTGATAATCATAATAATAATAACAGTATGATTATGATAATGGTGATGGTTATGGTTGAAATAATACTAATTAATGCATAAACAATTAATTATATATCATTATTATCTTTTAAGTTTTGATGCAATCTGCTGGGTGTTGATAAGGCAATAGATTTCTGCTCGAATTGAAGAACAATTGCAAGAGATCATCGTATCGGAGAACGCAAAATTTTCATCAAGTTTCTTTAGCAAATCCAACATGCTTAATTATTTCGAAGCAACTAAGTATGAACAAAATTAACAACTCTGATCACAATCATTATCTCACGAACTTAAAAACAATTATCCAATTCTACAAACAGATATTCCAACAATCACACTGAAACAACAATCATAGACCCCCCCCTTCCACACACACACACACACACACACACACACACACACACACACACACACACACACACACACACACCACCACCACCACCACTATTTTCGTACCGGACTCTTACCCGGAATCCAAATGAATAATTACCTCCCCCCTACCCCTACTCCTATCCCGTCATCCCCCCATCCGTCCACCCCGACTCGACCCCCAAAAACTCCGAATCAAGGTCTTTCAAACGCACATTATTTCCGTGGCTCCGTCATCGGCGCGGCGGCGCGGCGTTCCCTCGGCGCACTCGCTGGCTCGGTTCTGTTCCGCAATGCACGGCGAGTTCGCGGTGCTCATTACCGCTTTTATTTATCGCCCCGGCCGGCTGGCGCTTACAAAAGAGCGGTGACACGCAGTCGTTTATCATTACGAGCGGGAGAACTTACGCTCCTAAAAATTTCTGGTCTCTCGTTAAAAAGGAGGGAAGGAGGAGGAAAAATGCTTTTAATGGCCTCACCTTAGGGAGGAGGAGGAGGGAGAGAGAGAGAGAGAGGGAGAGAGGGAGAGAGAGAGAGAGAGAGAGAGAGAGAGAGAGAGCGGAGAGAGAGAGAGAGAGAGAGAGAGAGAGAGAGAGAGAGAGAGAGAGAGAGAGAGAGAGAGAGAGAGATTTTAAAAAGCTTATTGAGAGAGAGGGAGAGTGGAGAGAGAAAGAGGAAAGAAGGAAGGAAGGAAGGAAGGGAGAAAGAAAGATTGATTTCGAAAATTCTATTGAGATAGAGGGAGAGTGAGAGAGAGAAAGAAAGAGAAAGAAAAAAAGAGAGAGGACAAGAGAGGAGAGAGGGGGGGAGGGAGAGGGAGGCAGGGGGAGAGTAAGGCAGAGAGAGATAGAGAGAGAGAGAGAGAGAGAGAGAGAGAGAGAG
>BOPN01000070.1:460334-467834 GCA_017312705.2 Penaeus japonicus
AGAGGGAGAGACGGAGGGAGGAGAGAGAGAAAGAGAGAGGAGAAGGAGAGGGAGGGAGGGAGAGGAGGGGAGGGAGGGAGGGAGGGAGGGAGGGAGAGAGAGAGAGAGGGAGAGAGGGAGAGAGAGAGAGAAGGAGGGAGGGAGGGAGGGAGAGAGAGAGAGAGAGAGAGGGAGGGAGGGAGGGAGAGGGGGAGGAGAGGGAGAGAGGGAGGGAGGGAGAGAGAGAGAGAGAGAGAGAGAGAGAGAGAGAGAGAGAGAGAGAGAGAGAGAGAGAGAGAGAGAGAGAGGAGAAGGAGAGGAAGAAGGAGGGAGAGGGAGAGGGAGAGGGAGAGAGAGGAAGAGGGAGAGAGAGGGAGAGAGGGAGAGAGGGAGAGGGAGAGAGAGAGAGAGAGAGAGAGAGAGAGAGAGAGAGAGAGAGAGAGAGAGAGAGAGAGAGAGAGGGGGGGGGGGGGGGGGGGGAGGAGGGGAGGATTTATTTTTGTTTTTGTTTTTCATTTGATTATTCTTTGTAATTCTAGCCATCCTTCATTTTCTTCTAAGACGTCCTTTTCTCCCTCCTTTTCACTATTTGTCATTCTCGCCTTTTTCTCTTCATCTCTGCCATGTACCACTTTCGTTTTCCTTCTCGTTTCCTACCTATCTCTCTGATATTTTCTTCCTTTTCATGATAATAACAATTATATGGAGGTCAGCATATTAAAAATATGAGTATCTATAACCATAATAATGACATTATAATGATAATAATCGTTATGATAATAAAAATTATCAATACTAATGATTATAATAATTTTTTACACTAATTATGATAATCACATCTAATACAAAAATCTAAATCCTTTCCGCCGCTGTATTAATCAAATTAATTATAACCATCACATATTTCTTCGCGCCTTCAGCGGAAAAGGTTCAACCTGCCTTCTGCCTTTTCTCAGAATATGGTAACGACAATATCTTTTTTTCTTCTTCTTCTTCTTTTTTAGTTTCATCACATAAAAAAAAAATCGTTTAAGTGCAAATAATTGTAAAACTCAATTTGTGGCAGTGTTTTATTAATTATATATAGATAAATAAATAAGAAATAGGACATCTAACGGGCGGTAAAATATTATAAAGAGAGAGAGAGAACGAGAGATATGATGAAAAAGAGAAAGAGAAACTGACAGACAAACAAAGTCAAACAGAGAGATAGAAAGAGAAAGAGAGAGAGAGAGAGAGAGAGAGAGAGAGAGAGAGAGAAAGAGAAAGAAAGAGGGAGGGAGGGAGCGAGAGAGTGGGAGGCAGAAAGAGAGAAAGAGGGAGGGAGGGAGGGAGAGAGAGAGAGGAGAGAGAGAGAGAGAGAGAGGGAGGGAGGGAGGGAGAGAGAGAGAGAGAGAGAGAGAGAGAGAGAGAGAGAGAGAGAGAGAAAGGGGGAGGGGAGAAAAAAGAGAGACAAACAGATTGAAAAGACTTAAAACATACAGCATATTAAATCTGTAAATATGCGACCGTCCACCGACCCGTCCATCTCTCTCTCTCTGTCTATCTACCGGACTCTGCAACGCCGGTAATTGCACGGAAATTGCACACGCCGTTGTTCGCTGACCGTGCGGATAGAAATCAGAAGTGACTGCCAGTCAGATGAGGTTGACGATTAAGCGAACATCGTTTCGTAATCCCGTGGCTAAGAGTTGTCGTTGTTGTTGCTCTTGCTATGTGTTCGTTAGTGGTAGTAGTGGAACAACAATTAGTATTTTCTTTTAATTAAGTTCTAGCTGTTTTTATTTTTGTTTCTGTTTTCTAATGTCTTAATTGGCAATTTGTTAAATGTTCTAAAACGGTGTTAATTATCCTATTTTGATATAATAGTACGTTTGTTCTTCACAACTCAGTTACTCTTGGGCATCAACTGATCTTAACTAAACGAAAATGGACTATCTGTTGTTGATTTTAACTACACAAATATATGCTATTTAACTGAATACTGTAATATTCATTGACTACCTAATTAGCCTTAACATAATTATTCATCCCTTAATTGGCTTTAACTTAATTAGCCATCCTCCAGGTTTGAACAACACGCTTGTTAACTTGTAACACATTTAACTATCTAGGTGGTTTTCACTAAACCTTACGACCTAAACATAGTTCCCAAGATTATTGATAGCAATGGCCGTGATATTATGTCTCGTTGATTAACTACCTAACCGATCAATCAACCACCCAACAACGGAGATCATGCAATGCAAAGCATAAAATGCATTCAATATAATCTGCATTGTATCTGCATTGTGTATACAGATACGCAATATACACAAAATATACATGTACAGAAAAAAAAACCGCACAGACCCATTATTCACACCACACGATTTACATAGACAACGAAAACTTTTTTCCTCCTTTCTTCATTATCATCAAATTCCCCCAAACCAAGAACTACACCGCGAACAATTTACGCGCTTCATCACAGTGAGGCTCATTTGCATATTCGCAAGACGGGTTGTAACGTCTTGATTTATTCTCCGAGGAAGGGAGTTGATGGGCAAGTGGAACGCTGGCTGAGGGAGACTCGAGTGAAGTTTACATTAGTTTTATAAAAAAGAAAAGAAAAAGGGATTCTCGAGTTGATAAAAGAATATAATAATGCATGCGTCGCTTTGTTGTTGTTTTTCTTTCATTCATTTTTTTTCCCTCTCGTTCTTATTTTTTTTTTCTATAAAGTGTGTGTGTGTGTGTGTGTGTGTGTGTGTGTGTGTGTGTGTGTGTGTGTGTGTGTGTGTGTGTGTGTGTGTGTGTGTGTGTGTGTGTGTGTGTGTGTGTGTGTGTATGCGTGTGTGTGTATAAATATTCAATTCAACAAAAGCTCTCCACTCTCCCAACAGAAAATATATTAACAAATTTCAGCTACAACAAACAATATATTTTGGGAGCACTTAAAAAAATTACATCAACAATAATTTAAATGAAATGTAAAGCCAGATAAGTAAAAGCCGTTCGATAAAAATGCACTACAAAAAGAAAAAGAAAAAAATACCCACACAACACAAAAAATGGAAAGGAGAAAATGAAATTTGCGGAGATCGAATCCGCGATTACAAACTCCACACAAACACTGGGAGGCGTGAAGGCGAGAGCCATTTACCCACAAGCAGTTAACACGTGACGGGCGGGCGCAGCGGGGAGGGCGGGGCGGTATCCACACACTCGAGACACTGCAGGTGGTTGATTGTTCCACCTGTGACGTCATTAACCCTATCCCTGACGACGTCATTATCCTACTCATAACGCCATTACCCTACCTTGACGTCGTTATCGTCCTTATGACGTCAGCTTCCTTGTCCCCTTTGAATCATCGAGAGGTTTATCTCCTATGAATCGCAGCTCCGTAATTTCACGAAGATTTGAATCGCACTCCTGTATGGTATATGACGTCACAACACGGAATAAGTCACGTGATTTTATCGGCTATTTCGGTAAATCGCCTTCACGGGGGGGCGTAAGGCGGGAGGGCGGGGCGGGGGGGGGGGGAGAGGTTTCCAGAAAAGTGCAAGGTGACGAAGGGGGGTTCGATCGTAAAAGGCCAGATGAATCGCTTTTCATGAATACAAATCGAAAATCTATAGAACTCCGGTGATGGATTTGGGCCAATGGTTTTCTTCCATAACCTATAAACAACATCGAGATATAGACTATGTACACATACATCACAGGAAGTATTTTACGGTTTTGTGAAGATCAAGATTCAATTAAACCCGATGTATATATAAAAAAAAGATACAAAGACAGCCTTCATATAACAAAACAATAATAAAAAAAAAAACATAGACTTACAATTACAACAAATCCCTGATCATAAACTAAGACCCCAAACAACGTAAACAAACCCACCATCCAAACAAACCAAGAGACCAAAGACCAAATCCGACCCCAACCCCACCCCCCACCCCCCAAAAAAAAAAAAAAAGCAAAACACAAGAGAGAGAGAGAGAAAGAAAAAAAAACAAAGCCCATGCACCATTTTTCATCCTGACTCCAACACAATTCTGCAAGAGCGATGCTGTACATCCGAGGGAGGAAAAAATAGCGGAAATGTTTATTACTCTGGCTCATTAGCGCCAACACCACCTCGGCCCGGCCATTAATCATCGGGCGAGGGACAGGGCCGTCTCCAAAGCGGGGATCCGCGAAGCTAAATTGTCCCGTCACCCGTGAGACTTTGTTTGTTCGCTTTTCTCGTTTGCCTTGTCTGTTTGTTTGTTCTTGTCTTTTCCTGAGGATCTTTCGTTCTCTTCTTTACTACGTTTTTTTTTTTTTTTTGTCGCGTTCTTATTTTTTTTATTCCCGTAGGTTTTCCCTTTCTTCCTCCTCTCTTCCCTTTTTTGCTTTTCTTTATCTTGTTCACTTAATCCTCTTATCCTCTTTCTTCTCCACCCCTCCCTTTTTTTCCTCTCTTCTATCACTCTCTTCCTCTCCTTCCACATATTCTCTTCTTCCTCCTTCTGTTCTTCCCTTTATACTCATTTTTCTCCTTCCTTTTCCCATTCTTCCCTTCTTATATTCTTATTCCTACTTCTCCTTTCCCTTATTTTTCTTCTACTCCTACTCTTTCTTCTTCTTCTTACTTCTTATTTCTCCTTCCCCTCAAGCAAATCATCCCCCTCTCCTCCCCTTCCTTCCTCCACCTCCCCCCCTCCCTTTCCCCCCTTCTCTTCCATCATCCACCAAGAGTAAACGAACTCATCCCAGCCTCATCCAACGAGCACAAACGAGGCTGGAGGCTGCGCTAGCGACCGCTCTCGACCTGATCCCGGCGATACACACGCGAAGGCCTCTCTCTTTCTCTCTCTCTCTCTCTCTCTCTCTCTCTCTCTCTCTCTCTCTCTCTCTCTCTCTCTCTCTCTCTCTCTCTCTCTCTCTCTCTCTCTCTCTCTGAATAAGATGGATAACATGCGCTGTCACAACTCGTATGCAAATATCCAAATGACCACATTGTCTCTCGGGGATTAGAGCGCTGTCGGGCTCGTGGTCTTTGGTTGTCTTGGAGGTTATCTCTTAATCGAAAAAAAGCGAGAATTTTTTTTTTTTTTTTTTAAGCTGTGAGGGTGTTTCTTTTTATTGTTGTTGATGTTGAACGGCATTTGGGAAACTCTCTCAGAATCTGGGGTTAATGTTTTTCATCAACTTTTTCTCTTGTTTGATTTATTTGTTCATCTACTTATCTATTCGTTTATTTTTCCAATTCGCATGAAAAGTTAAGAGCGGTGATCTATCGTGATTTTTTGGCGCAATAATATGAATGTCTCGACTGATCCACTCTCTAGAGAGAGAGAGAGAGAGAGAGAGAGAGAGAGAGAGAGAGAGAGAGAGAGAGAGAGAGAGAGAGAGAGAGAGAGAGAAAGAAAGAGAGAGACTTTTTTTTAAGAAAACAAAACAAAACTAAATAGATTAACTCGCATTCCATCACAAACAACTGTCCATCTATCACGCTCCTTTTCCATATCAGCGAATTCTAAAATATCTAGCCATAAATCAGGAAGTGTGTGTGTGTGTGTGTGTGTGTGTGTGTGTGTGTGTGTGTGTTCATTAGTGAAGCAAAGCGTGTATTTGCTAGTGTATCTTAGTTTGTGTAATTAGTAGTTATCTCAAAAAATGAAGTTTTAAAAAATCAAAGTGCGTCTTCCGAACAAACACTGGACTAATCAGGGTCATGCGAAGACGAAAAGCTCTCTCAACACGATTACTGTATATCAAATATTTTCAATATTTTCAATCATTTTGCACACAGGTGCACTTTTTTCACAATAATGACAGCACCATCCACGTTACTCAACTTTAGCGGTTTTATCTTGTCTTTAAATATTTTCTCAAGAAAAACTGCGAAAATTTTAATTACGAATTACAGCTAATGCTTGAAGATATGTCTTATAGTGTTTAAGCAAACTTCATCCATGTCTCACAGAACGATACGGCAAAATCACTTGGCTGCCTTCTTCTGAACAAAAGATAAATAGGTAATTCCATTCTCATCATCAATAATACTTATATCATTATAAATTAATATTAATATCATTATCAATATTACTATCATAACTGATATTATCATCTTATAGCCACCCTTATTAAGATCATAACAAAATTCCTGACGCCAACAATGATAATGGAAATAATGCCATCTGAACGGAATACCGATCATAACAACGATAATTAAAAAAAAAAAAAAAAAAAAAACGATAGCAACATGAAAAATGGCAACACAGCAATTCATTTCCAAGACACGCGGCGCCATCTTGGCAAATTCTCAACCGGGAGGAAGACGATCCGCTGACACACCAGCTCCCCCCCCCCCCTCCTTCCCCCTACCCCACCCGTTCCCCTACTGCCTTCAAATAGCGAATTAAACCTGTTTGGAAATACGTCATAAATGATTTATAATAAGCTCGCGGTGTCCTTCAAAGCGCGCCCGAATGTTAAGTAATAACATCAAAGAGCGACCGACTGCGCCCTCTGTCTGTGTCAGGCGATGTACTTCCTGCTCGTTTGTGTGTACCCATGTACACTCTTGCAAGTACATGAGAGTATGTCACTGGTCCATATGTGTGTGCGCGCGGGCTTTATATGTATATATGTATGTACATATGTATGTAATAATATGTATGTAATATGTATAATATATATATATATGTGTGTGTGTGTGTGTGTGTGTGTGTGTGTGTGTGTGTGTGTGTATGTATGTATGTATGTATACATACATATATATATATATATATATATATATATATAGATAGATAGATAGATAGATGGAGATAGATATAGATGGTTGGATAGATATATACATAGATCTTTATGTGATTACTAAAATCCCATTTTCAGTTTTTCTTAAGGAATACTGTTTATTTCATCTATTTAGCTTTTTATCATTATAACCATATTCTAATTCTTAAAACATAATCCTATTTCTTCTGACCACCAGACGGGCACCTCAACTCCTCATGGGTATCCTCTGCGCCCTCTGTCCCGCTGCCTCATGTCTCTGTAGCCGGGAGGCTGCATTGCTGGGAGTGCTTCGACATATTTATCTCCGTAACTGATGGTACTTTTGTGGTAATACTTACCCCGCGTCCAGCATCACTAATGCTTTTGGACACGTGTCTTTCTACCACCCAACAATTCGCGTGGACGACAGTCGCAGCCGCCACAGTATCCCAGAAGATCGAAGAAAAAGGGAGCCAGACAAAACGACCCCATTCAAAAAACAACGATAGTAACGACCAGTTTCATTCAAATTCCAGAGCTACGATGCAGGTCTTCCGCTCGCTAAGGCCACGCGCATCATAACTATTCGCGAGGGTCACTCTCTGTGGAATTAGCCAAATATGGTCGCGAAATGCATGTCAGACTCTCGTCATGATTCGCTGCCCACTTTCGCACTGCGGGGCACCGGAAATGGGGATGACCCCTTTGGCTACCGGATGGGCATTCGTATGCACTGCATCCATGCACTCTCCCCATCTCTTTTTT
>BOPN01000070.1:470334-472834 GCA_017312705.2 Penaeus japonicus
AGACAGACAGATATATAGAGAGAGAAATACGGGAAAAATACCGATGGCGAAAGCTATACAACGATTCGACTGAAGCAAACTACAAAACTCCCCCTGGCACTCACACGAGTTCACAACACAGAAGACAAAAAACACCAATAACATTATCATAACGACGATCATTACGATGCGATTCCCGCCTTTGCGACATGTCAGACAAAAGAGTTTGGGTGTAAGCATGCATGACAGCAAATGGAGGTGAAAGGTTAGACGGCAACTACACGCATGAACCCGCGCAATGCATGACTTCCTGACCTGACCTTATATGGCAATGTGCGATCGGGTGTGCAATGGAGGGAGACAGGTAGACGCTGGGAGGGAAACATATGGACATACGCGTTTAGAGATGCTAACATACGCCGTTACATGCAAACACTTACATAGACATGTGCACACACTTACAAAACGCACATGCACGATCACACACATATCAAACACGTAAGTATTTTATTCCCAAAAATAATTTAAGCAAAAAAGAAATCTTGAACCAAGGGCATTGGCATTTTTACTGTATCTATAAGTGTGTATATATATGTGTATATATATATGTATATATATGTGTGTGTGTGTGTGTGTGTGTGTGTGTGTGTGTGTGTGTGTGTGTGTGTGTGTGTGATTGTGTGTGTGTGTGCGTATGCAAGTACGCAAGAATGTATGTATGTATATGTATATATATATATATATATATATATATATATATATACATATATATACATATATGTATATATATATATATATATGTATATATACATACATATAGATAGATGGATAGACATATGGATATTTTTTTCTTTCATTCTCTTCCCCTAAATTAAGAGCAATTTCACTTTCAGGGAAAGTCAAAACGCTTGCTTTTAATGTTAGACGGAGGGAGGGATGGAGGGAAGGAGAAAGGGAGAAAGGGAGAGGAAGAGGAAGAGGAAGAGGAAGAGGGAGAGGGAGAGGGAGAGGAAGAGGAAGAGGGAGAGGGAGAGGGAGAGGGAGAGGGAGAGGGAGAGGGAGAGGGAGAGGGAGAGCAAGATAGAGAGAGAGAGCGAAAAGACACGCAAAGAACTCCCCCAACTGCAAAAAACATTCTGATCCTCCTCTCTCCTCTTCCTCCACCCTCATAAAAACGAGCCCAATCACTCACACTCTCAAAATACCACGACTACTTTCCTCGCTTCCCTCTTCCAAAATTCATGGAAACGACACGAGCCGCCAGGTTAACGGCGCGACGGCAGCCCATACATCACCGCCAAGAAACCTTATATAGTGATCATAACTCATTCCCCGGCTACTTGGTGTCGCCGATCTCATTACCGCACTTATTAACAACCCGCCAACTGCCTATTTACTCCGGGTGCCCAAACTACAGCTGACTACCCACGGCGACTACTGGGCATTTGGGTTCTGAGTGCTTGCTCGAAAGAGAGATGGCGCTGGTTAGTTATTTTCGATTGGTGTTTCTGGTATTGCTTGAATGCATCTACATTAAAAAAAAAAAAAAAAAAAAAAAAAAAAACAATAATAATAATAATAATAATAAATAAAATATGATAAACGAGGATCTGAAATATGGAAGAATAACAAAACTGAAGATGGAAAAAAGCAAAGACGTAGAAAAACGAAAAAAAAATAAATAAAAAAATAGCAGAGAGAAAGAGCTTAACAGCCAGAAAATCCCTCTAACATCTTTTCTCTGAGAGTGAATGAATCCGAGGTAATTTTACACTAGACGGATTATCACAGCAAACACTCGAACGCGTAAACCCTTATAAAGAGAACTTAATACGAAGAGCAAGCACTCAAGCGGTCCCAAGGTCGTCCTTTCCTTCCTCCTTCTCGTCTTCTTCCCTATTTCGTTATCATCTTTCTCTTATTCCTCTGTTATATTTTAATTTTCTGTCATTTTTTTCTCCAGCACTTCTTTCCATAATTTCAAAAAGGAGAAAAATACTGAACTTTGGAGGAAAATATTAAGAGAAATGTAAAAATAAATGAATAAAAATAACAAAAAAGAAAACAAAATATAAGAGAAGTACCTATGAAATATACATAACAAACTACCGAATTTAGAAGAAGAAAAAAATAAGCCCACCGATAATAAATCGCAGTAAGTCTTCCTCCTTAATGCAAACAAACAAACAAACAAACAACAACCTAACCCAAACTCTTGGCTCGCGAACTCCTCTACGGATGATGAACAATTATCAATAAACGAATCGGTAAATATCTAAACCTCTCACCACCACAATCACCATTCGTTATCGGCAAGTATGGTGAGTAAGTGTGAATGAATGACCACGAAGAGTGACATAGATAATGTGAACGAAGAGAAAGTATTTGTTTTTTCCTCTTATTACTTTTTCTCTTATCGATGTAGAGTGTGTTAGTATTTATCACTGTCTTTATTATGTCTCTATTTTCATCAGTGATTTAAAGCTTTGTTTGTTTGTTTATGTGTGTCTCTTTTTTTTCT
>BOPN01000070.1:477834-485334 GCA_017312705.2 Penaeus japonicus
ACATTCTCACACTCTCACTCTCTCTTTCCTTCTCTCTCGCTTTCTCTCTCTCCTTCTCTCTTGTTTTCTCTCTTGCTTTCTCTCTCTCCTTCTCTCTTGCTTTCTCTCTCTCCTCCTCTCTTGCTTTCTCTCTCTCCTTCTCTCTTGCTTTCTCTCTCTCCTCCTCTCTTGCTTTCTCTCTCTCCTTCTCTCTCTCCTTCGCTCTTACTTTCTCTCTCTCCTTCTCTCTCTCTCCATCTATCTCTCTCCGTCTCTCTCTCCATCTCTCTCTCCTATCTCTCTTTCCCTCCCTCCCTCGCTCCCTTCTTCCCTACATTCCTCCCACCCACGGCCTATCTTCCGCTTCATTCATATGACAGGTGAGGCACTCATCCCTCACCCTAACCCATGTAAACAAACACGTGGTTATTATGCTAATGTTTCTCTGCCATGTTGTATCTTTGGCGATGCAAGATCCATCATCGCTACCAAAGCAAGGCGTGCAATAGCGATTCGTTTCTATTTGCAACTTCTTTCGTGTGGTACTGATGGATATTGGTGTAACGAAGGAGCTTTTTGTGTTTGTGTGGACGTGTGTATGTGTACGTGTGTATGTGTGCGTGTGCGTGTGTGTGTGTGTGTACGTGTGTGTGTGTGTGTGTGTGTGTGTGTGTGTGTGTGTGTGTGTGTGTGTGTGTGTGTGTGTGTGTGTGTGTGTGTGTGTGTGTGTGTGTGTGTGTGTGTGTGTGTGCGTGTGTGTGTGTGCGTTGTGTGTGTGTACAAACAACCAAACAAATATCAATAAGCAAAAACTAAACAAAAATAAACAGAGAAACGAAAAAGCACTAAACAAAAAGCGAAAGACGAAGTTAAACAAAAGAAAGATCAGAACCAAAAGAGAATTCTAAAACAGCGACAAATGAATCAAGACTTAAATCCCGCATCGATCACTCGAAACCTTTTCCCAACATATCTTCACCAGCTACATAAAACCCGCCAGTCTTTCATGTTCTTTTCCTTCGTCTCTGTTTATCCCGAGTCTTCAACAGAGGCCCGTCAAGCAACACCCAGCCTTTCTTAAGACTCCGAGGTCCATTTTCCTAACAGCATCGCCTGAAATAGGGAGTGAGTGAATGAGGGAGGGAGGGAGTGTGTGGATGAGGGAGGGAGGGAGGGAGGGATGGAGGGAGGGAAGAAGGAAGGCATCGCCAAACAAATTAATCTTAAGCTTGCAACCGAGTAAGACGGAAAACATCGTTCCATCTACTGAAAAGCGATGCTAATCAACAATAAAGCGAAAAAAGAAAAAGAAGAAATGGCTGAAACGAACATCCTCTATGAACATCTTACATCTTCTAAGAAGTCGAAATACAAAAACGGAAAAACAGACTGCATACGTAGACAAATGCACATAATCCACAATACACGTATGCGTATGCAACAAAACACTTACAAATACACAACCCACTTCTGGAAATGGAACGACACACGCACACTTATACAAATAAAACACACTTACACACATATATAACACACACATATAAACATCACACACACAAATGCTGCACATTCACGCACACACCCACAGAAAAAACTGTATACTAGCACATTACTTAATCGGAAGCACTAAGGAACCTTTTTTCCTTTGTATCTCTTTCTTTCTACTTTCTCCCACTTCTTCTCCCGCCCTCCTCTTCTCCTCTACCCGTCTCCCTTTCCCTCTCCCTCTACCCCTCTTTCTCCCACTTCCTCCACCACTTCCCCTCTCCCTATTTCCCCCTCTCCCCTTCCCCTCCCCCTCATAAAGGTTATCTCCTTCTTTTCACACCGACATAGAACTAGCGCGACCAACTCGGCCAGTCGACGATGCACGTCCGTGATCGCTCTACAATGTTGTTGCGGCGCCGATGTTCCGATGCCGCCGTAACTCAGCTGCGCCGGCTGTTGTTTCTCTCTCTCTTTTTTAACTCTTTACAACGATGTTATAGTTGAACATATATGTAGCCCCATTAAACGCTTCGCTTAAGATGTATAAAGACAATGTAAAGATTAGTATGTGGAAGAGGAGGAGAACAGGAAGGGGAGGGGGGGAGGGGGGGGATAAGAGTTGAGGGAGAGGTGGAGGAGGCAAATTAGATGTTGGAGGAAGAAGTGAAGCAGGAGCGGGAGGAGAATGACTTGGAGAATAAGAAAGAGGAGATGAGGAATGAAGAGGTAGGGGAAGTGGAACAGGAATAATTGAGGGAGGAGAAAGGGATAAAGAATGAGATAATAGAGGAAGGGATAGTGGAAGAGGAGGCAGGCGAGCAGGAAGGAGAGAGGAAGAGGGAAAGAGAAAAGGGAAAGATCTTTGTAAATAGGGAAGAGTAAAGACGAGGAAAGTCCGAAGAAAAAGATAAGGCCAAGGGGAAAGAGGAAATGAGGTTAGGCAGAGGAGAGAGAATGAATTCAAGAGAAAGACTAAAATAGCGAAAGAAACTAGCAAGAGACAGAGAGAAAAAAGAGAACGAAAAAATATCAGCTCCCCCCCCCCACCCAGACTATTTCCACGCGAGGAAACCCCCACCATCAACCCCCGCGGCACGATGAGCGATCCACCCCAACCTCCTCGCTCCAAGCCACGAGGTAAGAAAAAAAAAAAGGGGGGGGGGGAGTCCCGATGCTGGAATGACAAGCATGAAATCATTACCAATAACCCGAAGAGGAGAGGGTGGGGGGGGGGGGAGCGGGAGGGAAGTGGGCGTGGCATGCTCAGAGACCCGAAGGCGATTCGCCGGACCACGCGAACGCCGCATCTGTGATCATCGCCGATTCGATTGCGTGGTTCCGTCTGATTGCGGCTTACGTGGCTCTTTGATATCTCTATCGAGGTGTGATATGTGCTTACGATGTGTGTGTGTGTGTGTGTGTGTGTGTGTGTGTGTGTGTGTGTGTGTGTGTGTGTGTGTGTGTGTGTGTGTGTGTGTGTGTGTAGTAGTAGTGTGTGTGTGTTTCAAGGTGTGGTGCTCTCATGAATATATAGGTGATACATGTTAGCAAACACAAGCACCCTGAAGAAGGAGGGGGAGAGAGAGAGAGAGAGAGAGAGAGAGAGAGAGAGAGAGAGAGAGAGAGAGAGAGAGAGAAAGGAAGAGAGAAAATGAAAGAGGCAAATAGATCGATAGACAGACAAAGAAATAAAGACAAAGATGGAAAGAAAAATAGAATGACAGATAAACAGATAAACAGGTAGAGAGAGAGCCATATTGGTATATTAAAAGATAGGCAATTAAGCCACAAATAATACATACATACACACATACATATACATACTCATGTCCGTCTGCCCGCACGTGTACTTATATACTCACGTGTGTTTACTGAATATACAATTGTATTCAAATATATCTCATTACGATAGCCACTGTGCAATATAAATGACATAATTACCCATCTGTATGCCAACTGCGCTCTAATGAGATGCTAATGTCGCAGCCAAGTACATGAACTCATTTGTTAGTCTTCAGTGGATTCCTATTATCAATCCTTTACAAAGGGAAGGATCGTGGGAGGGAGAGTATGAGGCACGGAGAGGAAGGGAGGGAGGAGTGGGTGGGTGGGAGGGAGGGAGAAAGGAGGGGAGGAGAAAGGGAGGGAGTGTGTGGGTGGGAGGGAGGGAGGGAGTGAGTGAGTAAGGGATGGAGCAAAGGAGGGAGAGAGTGTGAGAGGGAAGGAAGGAGAGACGTGAGAATGGAAGCAGGAAAAAAATGAAGGAGAAAGTGTGAGAGGGAAGATGAAAGAGGGGGAAGGGAGGGAGAGAGTGTGAGAGGGAAGATGGAAGAGGGGGAAGGGAGGGAAGAAGAGTGAGAGGGAAGATGGAAGAGGGGGAAGGGAGGGAAGAAGAGTGTGAGGAAAGAAGGAGGGAGAGAGTGTGAGAGGGAAGATGATAGTGTGAGGGAGGGAACAAAATATGAGAGTTGAAGGCGTAAGGGATGACAGAGGGTAAGAGGGGAGATGTAAGGGATGAAGCAGAGCGAGAAAGAAGGGAGTGCCGAGAAAGGAAGGGATGGGATGGAAGGAGAGAAAGGAGGAAGGAGAGGATGGGAGAAAGGGAGGGAAGTGGGAAAGGAGGTGGAGACGAGTGATAGAAGAGAGAGAAAAAGACAAAAAGAAAAGGTTCAGAGGGCGAAGAAGAGCGTAAGATGAGAGAAGAATGAAAAAGGAAAATTGAAGAGAAACGAATAAAAAATATAAAAAAATACCATCATTCTTCTTCTTCTTTTTCTGACTATCATCATTATATTTATCAACGTCATTAAGATCCCAATTATTGCCATTCCCATAAATCCTATCATTACCAACGTTACCGTTAAGACCATCGCGGTTACTGTTACCTACTCTATTATTACCATATTAGGAGAGAGAAAGAGTAAAACGAAAAAAGAGGGTGGGGGGAGTGGAGAGAAAGATGGGTTATCGAGAGGGAGCAACAACCCCCATCCCCACCCTCCCCCTCCTACCCCAAGTCTCACACCCCTTGAGTCCCATCTCCAGCTGTCAACTTTCTATCCAATTCCTCTCGAGACGTGATCTCACCCAAGCCGCCTTGATTGCGGTTGCGGGCTGTGAAAGAGAGAGGGAGAGGGAGAGGGAGAGGGAGAGAGGGAGGGAGAGGGAGAGGGAGAGGGAGAGGGACAGGGACAGGGAGAGGGAGAGGGAGAGAGAGAGACAGAGAGAGAGAGAGAGAGAGGGACAGAGAGACTAAACAGACACAGAGGAAGCGAAGAATTAGACGAAGAAGGCAAGACTACAAGAAATGAAGAAACTAAAGAAGAGAAAAATCCCTTTTAAAAGCCGCCATTGCAACAATTGATTGGCCGAAGCTGGGGGTGGAGAGAGGTCGCGGCGCCGAGTATCGTAATTGTATCTGACACGGACGATAATTCGAGGAATGATGCCTTCAAGGTCCGACTCGAAGGCGTGAGGCGGCTCTCCCAAGAAGAATCCGTGTGTGCTTGTTTTTTTGTTGTTGTTCTTAGTCTTCTTTTCTCCCTTGTTCCTTTTCTTCTATGCACTTTGTTTCATTTCTCCCTTGTTTCTTTTTTTTCACTTTGCTTCTCCTCTTATCAACATTGCAACATATTATGACAACTAATGATAACTAATAATTACAATATTAAAATTAGTAGTAATGAGAATAACATTAGCACTAATTATATCAATAACAGTCATTTCTAACAAAGTCAACATCAAACGTAAAGATAAAAACGCATCAAAAAAAGTGAATTACCTCAAAGAAAAAGGTATAAATATACAAAGAAAAAAAGACAAAGCAAAACCACAAAAAATATAAAAATAGCTCGTCGATACCTTACCCTCTACTGGCCCTATGTGTTCCTGTCCCTGCCAACAACATCCACTCTCCCCCTTCAACCCAAACAAAGTTCCATCTAACTCTCCCAAATAGAAAAAACACCCCCACATCCATTCCCCACACTTCAAAATACGAACCCCCAACCTAACCCCATCCTCCCTTTCCCACAATAAGAACCCCTTCATTTCTCATCCCTCCCCAATGAGAAGAAACCCTATGCCCTTCCTCCTACCCCATAAACTCTCCTTACACTGAGAGAGGGAATGAGAGTGAAAGAGAGAGAGAGAGAGAGAGAGAGAGAGAGAGAGAGAGAGAGAGAGAGAGAGAGAGAGAGAGAGAGAGAGAGAGAGAGGGGGGGGGGGGGGGGAGAAGATATATAGATAGATAGATAAATAGATAGGTAGATAGACAGATAAATAAAGAGAGAGAGTTAGATATCCCTCATTCGCGTTGAGAACCCCCACGGCGAGCGAAGAGTTCGAAAGTTATCTGTTGTGAGTGGGAGAGAGAGAGACCGAGAGAAAGGTGTGTGTGTGTGTGTGTGTGTGTGTGTGTGTGTGTGTGTGTGTGTGTGTGTGTGTGTGTGTGTGTGTGTGTGTGTGTGTGTGTGTGTGTGTGTGTGTGTGCGTGCGCGGGCGGGTTTATACCTGAGCATCGCCAGGCTTTCCTGGGTGTGGGAGATGTGCAGATTGGCGATGCTTTACGGGCCCCTCACCTCGCCGCCTCGGCCCACCCTGTGCGCTTGCGTCATCCTGGTGCTTGCCTTCAACAGCCTTTCAAAAACATCCTTTAACTTCGTATTTCCATGGAGTTGTCGACGAATATTTGAAATAATTCGTTAAATAAAACGCAATCATCAATCCCCCGAAACACAACGCAACGAAAAGTCAAAAACAGAGACACACACACAAACAAACACCCACACCAAACCAAAATTTTACCATTAAAAAAAAAAAATGCAACGCTAAATCAACCACATCAGCCTCAGCCAAGCAAGCCCTCAAGGCAAAGCAATCTTGATCTGTTTACGAGCGCGAGCACTGAGGAAGCCTTTGGAGGCGAAAGGGCCGGCACATTAGGAAGTCCGTAACGCCAAATCGAGAGAGAAAAAGGGGCGGTGAGTGCGGCGTGATGGCCATTTTGCTTAATCAGTATATTGATATGTTGGATAATGCGGTTCTGAGGAGGTTCGGTGTGGTTGTGGGTGGGTATGTGCTCATATGCTCATGCGCACATACATAGCCTCACTGCCTCTTTCCTCTTCTTCTTTTTCTTCTTCTATTTTTGTTGTTCACTCCCTCCTTGTTTATCTTTTTTCTTGTATTTTTTTTTATATCTATCTAGAATATGCTCTCGCTTGATTACTCGCGAGGACCTGCATTTGGAAACTAGAGATCCGCGGAGGTCCTGCTTGGGAAAGCGGCGAGGGACACGTGGCCTAAGGGTGAGGCGAGAAGAGAGGGCTGGACGGTGCGGTAGTTGAACTCGATCTGTCCTGACTTCTCTTGAGCTCTGGAAAGTTCTCTTTCTCTCTTTTTCCCTCTCTCCTCTCCTCTCTCTCTCTCTCTCTTTCCCTCTCTCCTCTCCTCTCCTCTCTCTCTCTCTCTCTCTCTCCCTCTCTCTCTCTCTCCCTCTCTCTCTCTCCCCCCCCTCTCTCTCTCTCTCCCCCCCCTCATTCTCTCCCCCCCCTCATTCTCTCCCCCCCCTCTCTCTCTCCCTCACTCTCTCTTCTCTCATCATCCCCTCTCTCTCCCTCCCCCCTCTCTCCCTCCCTCTCTCTCTTTCTCTCCCATTCTTTTTTTCCATCTCTCTCTTTCTTTCTGTCTCCCTCTTTCTCCCTCCCTGCATCCCCTTTAAATCTTCTGCACTTAAATAAAGGCAAATACTCTCTGACACTCTCTTTATGCAAAGAGAAAATACAGTATATATCAAATCTACATGGAGTATTTTTACACACGTGATAGCCTACTGCACAAACGTTGAGTATCAACTCCTATCTTTCCTGTTCTTATTGCGATCCAAAATTAACAGATGATCTATCAGTGATTATATATAGAGAGATTGAATGAATTACACACACAAACACACACACAGAGCGAAAGAGAGAAAAAGGAAGCGAGCGAGCGAGAGAGAGAGAGAGAGAGAGAGAGAGAGAGAGAGAGAGAGAG
>BOPN01000070.1:490334-497834 GCA_017312705.2 Penaeus japonicus
AGAAAACACGCTTCTGGAGCACACACACAAAAAAAACTTCAACAACAAATAACAACAACCTATTACATTTCAACCCTACAAAAGATAAAGAAATCAACAATCTGTTCGCTAACAACAAAAAGCAACAAAACATGGTCCGTATGACAGAGCACACTGTAAAGTTGAACTCGTGTTTTAGTGTGCGGTCCCGCCCTTCCCATACAGCGCAACCTGGATTTAAGACGGCATACTCACCATCAGAACCTTTTATTAATGAAAAATTATGACAAATAAACAAAAGCAAATAAACCAACGAAGAAAAACAATAATCGCATCCACTACACCACCTGGACATAAGCAAGTCTAAGACAGAGGACCTGCATCTGGTACATTTATCCGGGTTGCGTTACCGTGAGAAACATCCCCTGTGTCCCCGAGAGAGAGAGGGGACTGGCAGGCCCGCCCTGCCACCTGCCGGCACATGCTAAAGTGTTTGAGCATTTGCCATGTTTCTTCGCTTTTTGCCCTTTTTCGTACGTTTCGCCATGGCTGTGTGCTAATTTATGAGTGTACATGTCTCTGCCGTTGTTGTATTTCGTTCTTTTTGTGTGAGCATTTTCTTTTCTTTTTTGTTCTTGCTTCTATACGTCTATAGTTATCTATATTCGTGTGTACTCTCTTTATCTACCTGCCTTTCCTACCCATTATCCAATCTACCTGTTTGTCTGATTGTCACTGCTTTTAACTCTTTGATTTAGCTTATTATCTTTGTCTTTCTCTTTCATATATGCATATCTTATGAAGTGTCTTTCTGTCTTCATATCTTCCTATCTGTCTGGCTATCGATGGCCATTTCCCTACATATCTACCGACATATCTCTATTCATTTATAGAATTATCTATCTATATGTAAAGCTATCGCCTACCTGCCTACCAACCTATCTTTTCATCTAACTATCCACTTACGAAATTATATCCCTACCTACCTACTAGTCTATCCTTTTATATATTGATTTAGTTTTCGAACAACCTATCTGTAAAGATATCTAGCTACCTGTCTATCCATCAACTGGCCTATCTGTATGCTTAGCTGTCTCTACGCATATATCACTCAAATTTATCTGCTAGATTTTTTATCTCCGTCATATAGCCCTGTATTCCTATCAGTCTCGTCAAGCAGGCCCTCTTATTCCCTCTTTTATCCTATGCTTTCCTATCAAATCAATGCGGAAATGTCCATGTATATAACTGTACATAATCCTTAATTGTGTATATGTCTATCTAGATGTATATATATGTATCCATATGACTGCCCATCTCTCTATATATTTACCTATTCATCCCTTTATCTCTCCATCTACTCGTCTACCTCCCTACCTATCTCCTCATCTACAAACACGCCTTCACCCATCTATCATCCATCCCCTTACCTATCCATCCATCTCCCTATCTGTCCATCCATCTGCAAGTAACTCTCAGTTCCTTAAAAGATCGAATTAGACTAAGCACTCCGAGGGCCATTAAGTGCAAAGGCCTTGAGTTCTTATGAGGATAAATTAGCAAGTGGCTCGCGCCCTAAAGACTCGGGTCGCCGCTAACACCTCCTTGGGACTCTGGGCCCTGTCATTAGCCTGGGCGCGGGAACAGAACTTACTGAAATAAACAGCTATTTTGCGGATGGGGGGGGGGGGGCTTTTTGCAAAGGTATGCACATATGTAGTAGACTCACAACACGCACGCAGGCATGCACGCGGACACACACAGACACACACGCATACTGACGCATGTACGAATGTATTTATAATGCATGTAATGCAGACATGCTCATATGCGTATGTACATGCACACTTTATCTATTTAAAGTTTGTACACATCCCCTAACCCGTTACTAATACGACTACTGTTACTAATACAATAACTACAACTAATGGTAACAATATTAATAATGATAACAACAATATTAGCAGTAATATTAATGACAATAATAATAATAACAATAACCATACTGATACTAACACTAATACTACTGCTATTAATGATGATAATAATAACAATAATGATGGTAACATTAATGATATTGATAATATAAATAAATAATACTCATAGTGATAATAATAATAATGATAACAATAACAACAACAATAATGACAATAATTATCATGATGATAATAATAATAATTATAATAATAACAATAATAATATTAATAATAATTACAAGTGGCAATGATGATGATAATGATAATAATAACCATACTATTACTACTACTGCTACTTCTATTAATAATAAGAGTAATAACAATAATGATAATAATAATAACAATACTTATAACAGTAATGATGTCAATAACAATAACAATAATTATAGTAATAATAATAATAATGATGATAATAACAATAATGATCATAATAATAAAAATAGCAATAAAAATCATACTTCTGATATTGACAATGAGGATAATTATAATAATGATAATAATATCTATAATAATGGTAATTATAATACCAACAACAACAGCAATAATAATAATGATAGAAATAATAATCAAATTAAAGTAATAATAATGATAAAAAATATTAACAATAAAAATAGTAATGATAATAAGATATAACAAGTAATGATAACAACAACAATGATAATGATTATCGTGATTATGATAATAATAACGATAACAATAATAAGATATTAAGAATTATAATAAAAAAGATATATAAGTAATTCTGATAAAAAATAATTTGATGATAATGCAAAAAAATAATGATAATGATAGGGAAAATGATAATGATAGTAGTAATAAAAACAACAACAATAATAATAATATTCATTATAGTGTTGATAATGCTAATGCTAATGATAATAATGACAATAAAAAAAATGATGATGATGACAATAATTTACAAAAAAGATATAAAAAAACTACAAACTAATAATAATGAAAAAAAATCTACAAAATCATCAACAGCAGCTATGATAGTTATCATAATAATAATAAAGATTATAACAATACTAATGAAAATAATAATAATAACAATCATAATCATAACAATAATATACACAAAAAAGTCTATCTGAATCTGAACTTGCACATAACGCATCTGTAACTATAATGGCAACGGACCTTCACGCTCATAAACTAAAAGTATTTTCCACCCCCTCACAGGTCAAGCAACAAGTCCACAAAAGAGCCCACGAAAGCCAACATCGTATAACTGACAGTGGCGCGCCGTACGTGGCAACATCAGCCCCTTCTAAGCAGAACAGAATACACCAAAATTATATATCTTTGTAAATCAGGCCACCATAAAAGCCGAAATAACGGTCAATGTTACACCATATAACATTACAATATATCGCTTACTTAACCGACTGTGGCATAAATACATAATCCTCTGCTTGCGATCCGACGCTGACACATCTTGATTGTACTTGATTATATAACCACTTCAAGTCTGTCATAAGTCATGGAAAGGGCAGGCATTGGTGTGTTAGTGTGTTAGTGTGTTGTGTGTGTGTGTGTGTGTGTGTGTGTGTGTGTGTGTGTGTGTGTGTGTGTGTGTGTGTGTGTGTGTGTGTGTGTGTGTGTGTGTGTGTGTGTGTGTGTGTGTAAATAAAGACAGGTCAGTGTATACAGACATAAAAAAAAGAAAACTAAAAACTAAATAAAGACACGAAACTTCAAATATAGGAATCACATCGTAGATGTATTTGTTTTTCTTTCTTCAACTTCATCAAATTAGTTCACTATTTTTACCAACTACATTAAAACGATCGATTTCGTCTTAATCTAGCGTTCCCCCAAACCCGTCAACTTTCTCGGAACTTCACAGGTGAAATACCCTCCCAGACCACCACGCGCACCGCTAGTGTTCACCATGCGTCGTGAAGGATCAGAATTTACCCGGAGGAACGTAGGTTGCCAGAGGGCGTGGAAAGCCTTCGTCAGCTGAGACCGCAGCGACCAACGCCTTCCTATCGCCTCCCAATTTCTTATGTAAATCTTGAAGGCTTCGAATCCGGAACAGCAGCACGCGAGTGGAGCGACGACGCGATGAGGGTTAGAATGACGCTGGTGTGATGCTTCCTCTCGGTCGCTCTCTCTAGCTGCTTTTCGTGTGTGTGTGTGTGTGTGTGTGTGTGTGTGTGTGTGTGTGTGTGTGTGTGTGTGTGTGTGTGTGTGTGTTTGTGTGCGTGTTTATATGTGTGTTTGTGTCTCTTTCTCTCCCTCTCTCTCTATGATACACATGTTTTGATTGGCAAAGTTTCTACACACACTCTCTCTGAGGCAACGGATGACATAACCATGCACATAAGGCGGTTAAGGAATGACTTCAAAAGAAAGTTCAGAGAGAGTCATAAAAACTGAAGGACCATTAAATATGTATTTTTTTTTATCATGCAGATCATTACCGTTTGTGGTGTAGAAATTACCGAACATGGATTCGCTGTTAAGTTTCATTTTGCTTTTTTATTCATCAAACTAACTTAGTATTGAGAATAATAGAACAAAAAGAAAACAAAATCACAGAGAAACACAAAAACATATTTTAAACAGAACGAACAAAATAAGAGATACATAAACAGATATACAAAAAAAAAAAAAAAAATCTTTTTCTTCTCCTTTTTCCTTTTCTACTTTTTTGTAAGCCCGTTTCCCACGACTAGCTCCAGAACAAACACCATTTACCTTCGCACCTCTCCAAGAACACCAGAGACGCCACAGCTCCAGTCACAGCTGCATGTTGAAAGAAGCGACATCTGTAAACCTCGGGGCATTACCGATAACCATGTCTGTGTATATATTTACTCTTTGGGGGAAGAGGAAACGCTATACTCACTGGGCGATTTTAGGAGCGCAGGTCGTCTTAAGCTTTTGGTTAGATTTCGTTAGATTTAGTTTTTTTTTTTTTTTTTTTTTTTTGTTACGGTGTTAGGTTAGTTCAGGAGTTAGAGATGTTCAATAGTTTGGGAGAGTATTTAGGTGTAGAGTAGGATGACCTAACGTCTTTCAGAAGACTGTTATTCGTCCTTTGTAATCTGGGGTGGGGGGTGGGGATCTTTGTGTCTAAGGGGGGGGGAGGTATTTGAATGTTGTCGTCGATGATTACTGTTAATCAAAGTTACAATTAATTTTGATACAATTAGTGATAAAACTATAATGTGTACTTCCACACAAATATAATATATATATATATATATATATATATATATATATATATATATATATAAAACATATCGTGTAAATAAAACACACACACACACACACACACACACACACACACACAACCACTCAACTAGAGAAAATAAACTTCGTTAACTACAGACAAACAAGAAAGGGGCACGCACCATGCACTCCCTCAACGACAAACACAGAAGCACACGTAAAAAACACCTTTCTCGACACTAACCCTCAAGCAAAAAAAAGAAAAGCCATTACACGGGATCCGATCTCCTTACACCCTAAGCACCAGCGAGGCAAGCAATTAACATCAAAACACGTGTGGAACAAGAAACTCTCCCAAACCCTGGTGACGTCACGAGCAGGTGCATTAATCCGCGAACGATTTGATGTCTGCGCGGCGGTGGACACGTGAGTGCGGGGTCGTCGCAGGTCTTAGCGTTCGTGTAAGATGGCCTGTGCGTAATTAGTGTAGGAGGTTAGGGAAGAGAGATGGGAGAGAGAGATGGAAGACAGGGAGGGAGAAAAGGAGAGGTGATAGGAGAAAGAGAGATAGAGAGAGAGAGAGAGAGAGAGAGAGAGAGAGAGAGAGAGAGAGAGAATAAGCGGCACGGGAAGTGGGGAATCGACCAAAGGAGAGGAATGGAAAAACTAGCGGCCTAAACGGAGGTAGGCCTATATACTAAAGACCGAGATACAGTCGAAGATATGAATCGAAGCAAAATTAACAAATAACTTTTCAAGATATCCGTCACTGTTTCCTACACGTCCTCATTCTACTTTCCATTCTTTTTCTTCTTCTTCGTCGTCATCATCTTTTTTTATATTCTTCGTCTTCTTCACTTTCTCCTTCTCTCTTTTTTGCTCATCTTCTTTCTCTTACCTCCCTCCCTCTCTTCCCCTTCTCCTCCCCATCGCTTCCCATTCCTCTTCCCCTATCGTTATCCCTACCCTTCCCCTTCCCATCCCCCTCTCTTTCCCCTTCCTTCTCCAGCCCATCCCATCCCATTCCCTACCCAATCCCCTTCTCCCAACTCCTTCCCCTTCCCCTCACCCTGCCCAATCCCCTTCCTACTCCAACCTCCACCCCCCTCCCCCAGGTCTCCCTTCAAGACGTGGACAGACACAGAGCGAAAGGAATCCAAACAATGTGAAGTAATCTCGACGCCCACGAACGCCCATTGCAGCGAGATGTAGCTTAAATAGGTACGAGTCAAAGTTAGCTATAGCGATCTTTCCCCTTCGAAAAAGAACGATGCACAATTTTTTTTTTTTAGAACGCGTTACAGATTATCTGACAAGAGGAGCAGTCTTTTCTTTTACTTCTTTTTTTTTCTTTCTTTCCTCTCCTTCTTCCTTCTTTCTCTTATTTTTTTCCTAACAGCCATTTTCCCTCCCCCTCCTTTTTTCTTCTCATCCTCTTCTTTTTTATTTTATTTTATTTCTTCCTCTTCTTCTTCTTTTCCAATAGTCAGTTTTGAGGAATTGTGAAACCTCTGAATCGCACAGAAATATTTTAATAAATAACCGTTTTCCATGAAAGAAGAAGAAAATAATTCAATATTCAGTAACTCGGTATTTAAGTGACAGTTCATCAAAGGAGATGACTTAGCAAAATCTGCTTTGCATGAAACCTTAATCTCCACATTGTAAATCAACAAAGAATTTTAAAGAATCATAACTTGAAGGGGAAAATGTGCCTTTCTCTAACTTCTTTATTCAAGATGACTAGATTTGCTAGTTCAGATTAATCATTCTTATCATCATCTAACATTTTCCAACATTCTAAAACCATGAAATATCAAATACGAAAACATAGATATATCCTAGCGAATAAACTAAAATAAATAAACAATACATTCAAGTATAACGATGACGTCATGTTATGCCGTGTTTCCCAACCTGTTGCCCGCGGAATTCCATGAAGGTGGGCCACCGATATTTTCCTAGGTTGAAAAAATAGACGAATTAAAACTTATCTTAACCGTCTAAGCTCATATAGGTTAGAATGTTGGTGCACTTAAACATCTTACCTTTGACTGGATGATTAAAACACCAATTAGAGATCACCACAATTTTTAAACATGTCCTGAGTTAATCACGTGGGCAGCATCACAGCATCTAACACTAACCATATCTTCCCGTAGAGACAATGATAATAAAAACAACAACAACCGTATGGTCTTTACATCCCCTTTTTTGTTGTTCCTCCCAACCTTCTGGATGTGGTAACACTGAGTCACGAAACCCAGTCTGGATCCCGGCATGTCCGTTCTGGCTACAGTTACACGCAAGAATCTATACGAGGATCTGTAACTTGGCGACGCTCGTGGTGTTGCG
The DNA here is from genome assembly GCA_017312705.2 of Penaeus japonicus. Taxonomy (NCBI): domain Eukaryota; kingdom Metazoa; phylum Arthropoda; class Malacostraca; order Decapoda; family Penaeidae; genus Penaeus; species Penaeus japonicus. The sequence continues at coordinate 497,828 of BOPN01000070.1, forward strand.
TTGCGTT
>BOPN01000070.1:505334-522834 GCA_017312705.2 Penaeus japonicus
TCTTCTTCTTCTTCTTCTTCTTCTTCTTCTTCTTCTTCTTCTTCTTCTTCTTCTCCTCCTCCTACTTCTTCTTCTTCTTCTTCTCCTTCTCCACCTCCTCCTCCTCCTCCCTCACTCCTACAACGCGCCCTAACCACCAAGCGTAATTGATTTACAGGTCATGGGAAGGGCGTGAAAGGGAGGGGAAGGGAGGGAGGGAGGACAGGGGGAAGGGAGGGAGAGAGGACAGGGGGAAGGGAGGGACCAGGTCGAAAGAGAAGAAAGGGAGGGCCTAAGGGAGGGGGTGGGATAGGTAAGATCGGAGAGGGGGGATCGGGAGGCCTTAGGGGAGAGGTGGGGAGAAGGTAGAGTAGGAGGGGAGAGGGCATGAAAGCATAATTGCTGTAGTGATGGGGGTATGGCACCCATACCCCCTACCATCCTGCACAAACAGAAATACTATTGTTTTTTGTCGAATATCCTGCACATAAAGACCAATCAGTCTAAAAAAAATTATTCAAATGGCTATATACACTAAAGTACCAATCTCACAATCTAAAAAAAGAAAAGAAAACAAAACAAAAACAAAATCAACTACAACACTTAACTCTTTTCCACGCCCACCTCCCTTCCCCATCCCTCCCCCACCAGCTCCGCCACCCATAACCCCCTTCCTCCCCCACCAGCTCCGCCACCCATAACCCCCCTCCTCCCCCACACCATCCACTTTCGAAATCCGCACGAGAGCACATTTGCCTAAGTGGAGTCGGGGGAACGAAAGCCGCGGTGGACAAAAAATGGACGATTTTTTTTGTTTTAATCCTGGAGATATTCTCGTTTTTAATTAAGTCTGGCCTACGGGATGTGTGTTGTTTGTGTATGTGTGTGTGTGTATGTGTCTGTGTGTGTGTGTGTGTGTGTGTGTGTTTGTGCGCGTGCGTTTGAAGAAAACGAAGATTAAGAGAAGACGAAAAAGATGAAGAGAAGAGGAGGAAGAGGAAGATAAAGAGCAAGAAGAATATTAAGAGGAAGAAGAAGAGGAGAAGAAAAGGAAAACAGCGATATACATGAACACCAATGTGATAAAAAAAAAAAAACAGGAAAGGAAAAGAAAAGAAAAAAAAAAAACACGACGTAAGAACGAAAGAACAATAAACCACACAGAAACAGTTCACCTAACCTCCTTCCCTAGCACCTACTACAGTACTTCCTTCCACCCTACCCCCATCCTACCCTACCCAACCCTACCCCCCTACCCTCTCCTACCCCTCACCCTACCCCCTACCCCCTACCCCACTCACCCACCTAAAAAAAAGAGAGAGAAAAAAAAAGAAAAAGAAAAAAATCCCCGGCATCCCGAGCTTCTTCACAAAGGAGCAGCAGCGTCAGGCAGCAAAACACGCAACCCGATCCACACTCACGATGTCTCGCTTCGTGTGGAGGGAGTACGAGCGTTTTCTTTTCTTTTTTTTTCTCTCTTCTTCTTCCTCGCTTGACGAAAGACTGCAAAATACCGTAGTGGAATATTTGCTTCTTTTTTTTTGCTGCTACCCTATGCGTGTATTTGTTTTCGTTGTGTTATTTTGTAATATAGGATTTGGTAATGGAATAGTTCGAGACTGAGGAGCAGTTTTTTTTCTGGTAATTTAATTGCTTAGTTCATGACCTTTATTGTAATGTATACTTTAATGGCTTTTAATGTGGGTGCCTGTATGTAAAACAAAGAAAAATACATATTTAACGAACTGTATAATCATAAAGTGCAAGAATATTTGTATTTGTTTATCCTCTCTCTCTCTCTCTTTCTCTTCTCTTCCCTTCTCTCTTCTATTCCTCTCTACTCTACTCTACTCCTCTTTACTCTACTCTACTTTACTCCTCTTTCCTTCCTTCCTTCCTTCCTTCCTTCCTTCCTTTTCTCTCTCTCTCTCTCTCTCTCCTCTCTTCTCGCTCTCCCCTCTCCTCTCCTTCTTTTTCTCTTCCCTCTCTCTCTCTCTCTCTCTCTCTCTCTCTCTCTCTTTGTAAATGCATCCCTCCTCTCCCTTTCCGTCTCCTTAACCTTTTCCCTCACCCTTACCCACTCCCTCACCATAACCCTCATCCTTACCTTGACCCTCATCTTCACCCTGACCCTCTTCATCTCCCTCGCCCTATCGCATTTTCTCTAATTCTCACTAAATGTTCAACTTGCTTTCCCTCTCTGTCGCTCTACTCTACCGTAATGTAAATATATATTTTTTGTTCTTGTCTTCCCCCTCGGAAACCCTCTTCCCTTCGCTCCATTTTCCAAACAAACACACACACACACACACAAGAGAGAGAGAGAGAGAGAGAGAGAGAGAGAGAGAGAGAGAGAGAGAGAGAGAGAGAGAGAGAGAGAGAGAGAGAGAGAGAGAGAGAGAGAGAGAGAGAGAGAGAGAGAGAGAGAGAGAGAGAGTGTAAGGTGGCCGATAAGGTGCGGTCAGGAGGCGTTTCTTGACAGTCTCGTTCAGCAATCTCAGGTAGAAGAAAGAAGAGGAAGAGAGAGAAAGAGGGAAGAGAGAGAGAAAGAGAGAGAGAGAGAGAGAGAGAGAGAGAGAGAGAGAGAGAGAGAGAGAGAGAAGAGAGAGAGAGAGAGAGAGAGAGAGAGAGAGAGAGAGAGAGAGAAAGAGAAAGAGAGAGGGGGGGAGATAGATAGATAGAGAGAGAGTATGAGAGAGAGAGAGTGTGTGTGTTTTCTTCTACATAGCTAATGGTTTATGAATGTGCCGCATATACCGTACACAAATGTACCTTACAGTTTCCGGATATACGTCAATTTTCTATGTTAAACGTACAATTCACAAACTTACCATACGGATTGCCAATGTACTGTACCGTCTCATCAGCGGACGTACCATATGGGTCCCTAATACTCTCCCGGTACCATCACCCCTGTCGCCTCGAAGGGTACCTCGCGTGGGCATAACGATAGAGAAATCCATTAAGTGCCTGACTCCGTGCGGCACGCGATGTCACAGTCAATCTCTGTGCGCGACTCCACCCGGACGTACCGGGCTGGTGTGTGTGTGTGTGTGTGTGTGTGTGTGTGTGTGTGTGTGTGTGTGTGTGTGTGTGTGTGTGTGTGTGTGTGTGTGTGTGTGTGTGTGTGTGTGTGTGTGTGTGTGTGTGTGTGCGCGTGTGCGTGTGCGTGCGCGTGTGCGTGTGTATTTCTATGTATTCATGAATGAGTATCGGAAATTAGGATAGCATGCCTGCACATCTAGCTAAGAAGAGTTAAGCTTAATGGGGAGAAATAAGTAATAATCCTCACTCTCTCAACCAAATGGCTCCGGCAATCCATCCATCTCTCAAGCGAATCCACAAATCATACATATCCAAACCAAGGCTGACTAAAAAAAGGGGCTCATGACCTTTCGCCACGACAGGTTGCAACCTCATAACCCTACCACCCCGTTCCTTACCCTTCTCCCCTCCCTCACCCCTCCCCTCCTACCCCCTTCTCTCTTATCCCCTCCTCCCCCTCCCCTTAAACCATTCCTCCCTCTCTATACTCTCCCTACCCCTTACCCTATCCCCCTCCTTCCTTCCCTCCTCCCCCCACACCCTCCCACCCCCTACCTAACCACCCATGGAAAGCCTATCCCCTCTCCCCCTCCCTCCACACCCTCCTTCACACCCCTCCCTCCCTGCTTCCTTCTCCCCCACCCCTCCCCCTCCGCCCTTCTCCCCACCCCCTCCCCCTTCCGCCTTCCCTTCTCCCCACCCCCCTCCCCCTCCGCCTTCCCTTCTCCCCACCCCCTCCCCACCTCCCCGATTCCCCAAATCCCCTCCAATTGCGGCTCTCAAATGACCCCTAACGAGCGCGGTGAAGGTGCCCACTGAACTGATTAGTCTCGAGTCGCCCTGGAATGTTATCGGATCGCAAGGATCTCTCCTCGGCCGTAATTATCACGAGACGGACACAGTTTGACCATTACGATAAGGGGGTTTCTGTTCCTTTAATTCCCTTTTTTTATCATATTTTTTTTTTAATTTACATCTTTCTTTTTCTTTTTCTAAGGTGGGACTCGTGAATGAGCTAATGTGAATGTATGTTTTTGTATGTTTTATCACAGGCTATGGTTAAAAGCTTTTTTTTTTGCGTTTTTTTAAAACACGAGTCATTTCTTTAATCCGTGCTATATTAGCATATTACAGTGTGATCCTTTTTAAGTACTAGAATATACATAACTACTTTTTATCTATAGGTTTTAAGCAAGTACATATATATATGTGTATATACGATATTATGTGTTGTGTTTGTCCAAATATCAACGCACACGCCTAGTATTTACATTTGAAATAAATTATAACCTTTAGCAAATAATTCAACCAAAGTATTCTATACAATATAAAACACCCAGCAAAGAATAAAAGTCCATACAACTTACCAACAACTTCACCTGAAACACACAAAATGAAAGAAAGTGAGTCGCAAGGGGGAACTGTCGTAAAAAAAATGGTCTGGAATTCTCATTTTCTCCCTAGGTGAGTTTTCGTCGCACCAAGACCTCGTGTGAATGCGGCCGGGATGGAAATTCCTATACCGCGTAGATATGTGGAAGTGAAGCTGAAAGTTATTCGAGAGGACCAAGATAATTAGAAGGAATTAAACCTTCATCTTCGATTCATCTTCTTAAGATCGTTAAAAATGGTCTGTGGAGGAGATCAGCACAATGGGATGTAACTGTATACTAGTATAGGAAATCTTATGAAGAGCAACTAAACAGGTATTAAAAAAGAACTACGCTCTGTTTTCAAAATAATCATATTTTCCTGTCAATGCCAATTACATTTAAATGTGGCATGTATGTATCTGTGAATCTATAATATTTCTACACATATGCCTAATTTCTGTGAGAATAATATTTTCAGCAAAGATGTCAATTACCATTTTTCATTCACCTGACCCAAAACATCGGTGTATACTATAGCCTCGCTTCTTATAAATGCATTAGTAAATAAACCTCAAAAACTCCAAACTGAATGGATTTCAACCCGACAGTAAGAAGTCACTCGCGGCTGCATCGGCGATGATGCTATACTCGCCTCTTGCAGTAGCTCCTTAGTCCTCCTGCTCCTTTGCTCGTTATTCTAAACTGCCCCCCCCCCACACTCCCATCTTTGCTCTTGCTTTCTCTCTCTCTCTCTCTCTCTCTCTCTCTCTCTCTCTCTCTCTCTCTAATCTGTCTCTCTCTCTCTGTCATCTGTCTTCTCGCTCTCATCTGTCTCTCTCCCTTATGTGTCTCTCTCTCTTATGTGTGTGTGTGTCTGTCTGTCTGTCTGTCTGTCTGTCTCTCACTCATTCTCTCACTTTCACTTTCACGCTCGATCACTCTATCTTTCTCTCTCATTCTCACTCTCTCATGTATGTACAGTATATCCCTGCATATCCATCTATATCTATATATATTTACCTACCTCTCTATCTCTTCCCTCTTTCTTCCCTCCTTCTCTTTCCCTCATTCAATCTCTCCCATCTCCTCTCCTCCCTCTCTCCACCCTCGAGTGCATGCCCTTATTATTTTTACCTTTCTCTTTCTCTGCCTCTTTCACTCCCCCAGTGACAACGCAGCATCAGATAGAACCGCCGCTGCCTAATCGCTACTCGGCCTTCCCACTCCGAAGGCCTAACTACTTCTTATGCTATTTTATGATTCGTATCTTACCATTAACGGAGGTTCGTCCAACCTGAAGACAGTCTGGTTCTAGGCCCAAATTTCCCCCTTTCACTTTTGTTCTTAATTAGGTCATGAAACGCATAAATGCATTATACATGGTATCATGTTTTAGAATCATTGTATACGTATTCCTCCCTTCGGTGAATTAGTGTACGGAAATTAATCCTTTCTAGAACTCTAGAAAAGGGAAAAGCCACTAGACGCCATCTCGAAGCGTTTCGGTCACCTTGCTCGCGATAATATCTGATTTACCAGGCATTGCAGATATCAGGGAATATAAAGCTGTTAGCGTGAGTTCAGCGTCCATAGTAATGAGGAGAAAGAAATTCCGGCGTTGGCTGGTAGCCGCCGCGCCCCCTTGTAAACAACAGCCTCCCCTCCCTTTCCTCTCCTTCCTCCTCTCCTCCGACCTTCCTTGCCATTCCTTCTCTCCTCCGTCCCCCCTTGTCTTTCCCTCTCTAGCCCGTCCTTATTCTTTTCTCTCTCTTTCTTTCTCCCATACTCCCTTTCCTGCCCTCCCTCCTTCCCTATCCCCCTTTTATCCCTTTCCCATTTTTATCCCTTTCTACCGAGGGATCCCTCCAGTAGCTGTCGTGCATCTACAGGCACTGCAGACGGTTTTTTGCTTTTCTTACATTGTTTTTTTTTCTTCTTCTTCTATTCGTCCCAACCTCAAATTGGATTAATTCACTCTATCTCATTTCCACCCACCCTTGCTTGCTGGTCTCTTGCGACCACCCTCTCTGGTGGTCGCCAAAACCGTCTGCAGATGGCGGAAGGCGACTCCTAGCTGGTCACCGCGTCCACCCGTCCTGGTGTCGTAAACAATAAGTTCCCTTCATGTAACATAATACTGTATCGTGCTGATACAATGGTTGTTAAAAGTACCATTCACAAAATAGGTTGGCTGAAAGATTAGACAAGTTTCGAAATACTCTTGGCCTTCATCTTCACGATCCTCTCCTTTGCTTCCTCTTCCATCCTCCTCGTCCTCACTACCGCTCTTCCCTAAAATCATCTTCCTCCTCCTTTACTCCTTCGTTTTCGTTTCCTCCCCCTCCTCGTACTCTCTCGGTAGCTGGTGTCCAGTGATACCATCTGTAGAGGACTGCCCAGCTGGTCGCCGCACCCCCTTGTCCCCGCGCCGTAAACAACGCGCCGACGACCGCCTCTGTCGTTGCCTTCTGCTCCGCCCGTAACAAAAACTTGCTAAGTTTTTAAAGTTTATGGAGTGTAATTACATGCTCTGGGTGTTGAAAATTTTAACTACGGGAGTCCAGTTGATGGGCATTTGTGTGTGTGTGTGTGTGTGTGTGTGTGTGTGTGTGTGTGTGTGTGTGTGTGTGTGTGTGTGTGTGTGTGTGTGTGTGTGTGTGTGTGTGTGTGTGTTTGTGTGTGTGTGTGATTAGAGAGAGAGAGAGAGAGAGAGAGAGAGAGAGAGAGAGAGAGAGAGAGAGAGAGAGAGAGAGAGAGAGAGAGAGAGAGAGAGAGAGAGAGAGAGAGAGAGAGAGAGAGAGAGAGAGAGAGAGAGAGAGAGAGAGAGAGAGAGAGAGAGAGAGAGAGAGAGAGAGAGAGAGAGAGATTTGATGAAGTTCATTCACAGAATAGTGTACATGCGCTGCAAATAGCCAAGGAAGAGAACGCGAAATGAACCACAGTGGGAGGTCTCCAGGTGCATATGATATTGTAAATTTTGCATGATATTGCATGGAAGCATGAAATTATAGTGATAAACATATAAAGAGCAAGGTTGAGACTATACCATTATTCGGTCAGGATAAGAAATAAATAGTGTTTTCAGTAAAAAATTATAATAATTTTGAAAATGAAACTGACGCAAATCACAAATCACAAAAATATATTTCGCCGATAAAAACAGATACGAGAACAGAAGACACAGGTATTTAAAAAAAGGACGTTTGACTGGCATCTCCTAAATACCATAATCCCCAGCTAAAGTCATAACCTGAAGGAAAATTTTATAAAAGTATTTATCTCTCCTCTTCTCTTTCTCCAATAACTTAAACGCAGAATGTATTTATACAAATATTGAACCTAAGTATCACAGTGAAGAACAGTTTGTGTCGAAGACCGTCCTGGAAAATAGCAGACGTATAATATAACCATTAAATAAATTAATATTATAAGTCAAAATAATTAAAAGCATGTTTGTTGTACATATAACTCTGACAAATGAAATAACGAGCAAATGACTGTGCATGGTTTAAGTTGAAAAAAAAGTTCAAGTGACAATATCTAGACGATTAGATATGCAGCAAAACCCAAATAGATTTATGCTGATAAATCAACATTCCTCTATGGCACACACGTGATATATAACCTTCAAAGGAAAGATCAGATTAAAATACCAGCACGTGAGAATTCTTTCTTAACTGTGACTATATCAAGGAAGCGAAATCCTATAACGACAAATAGACACCCATCCCTATCCCTGCCCCCTCCACCCCCTTATCATCCCTATCCCTCCTCCACTATTCTCTGCCCCATCCTCCTTCCTACCCCCACCCCATCCCCTACCCCCACCCTCTCTCCACCCCAATCCAGCTGACTCTAATCGGCGATCTAATCTGCGCTCAATGGAGGTTCATCACCCTATCCAAAGAGACGAGATATGACACCTCATCTCCCGTCATGAGGAGAGACAGATCATGATGAATCGATCCTCAAAGACTCCATGACAGACGCGAATGAGCTGCCGTCGTCTCGTTATCGCGCAAGTTTAACACCGACCAAATCATGGGGTATCTGAGCCTCTTCGTGATACTTCAGATGGGACGTCCCCTTCGCCCACTCGCACCCCGCCCCCACTCCCCCCTGACCCCCATTTCACCCCAGTTTATCTTTAACAACTCCCTCTAATATCCTACTTCCTCCTCCTCCTCCTCCCCCCTACGCCCCTCACTCCATATACCCACTTCTCCCCATCCCCCACTTCCCCCACTTCACCCCAGTTACTCTCCCACTACCCTCCACTCACTCCTCCTACCATCCTACTTCCTCCCCTACCTCCACCAAGACCCTATTTCAGCCCGGTTACTCCCCTAATCCCACTCCATCCACTCCCCCCTACCACCCTACTCCCCCTACCAAATCCGAATCACCTCCTCAGTCACCCCACCCCACCCCCACCCCACCCCACCCGAAATTCAGCGTCTAATCCTGACAAATTACAGTTCCTTCTCTCACCACGACTCCTGATTTATTAGAAGTGACTTGAGGAGGTCCAGTGCCGGCGATGATGCTGATATTGCATGCGTGCACAACCACAGCTCCTGAGTGTTGATGGGATTGAGGCTCTGAGTTGACGGGGAGTTGACTGGACGAGAAACTGAGTTAGCTGATGTTATTAACACTGTGTGAAAGGGGATAGAGTGTGGAGATTATTATTATTATTATTATCATTACTATTATCATTATAATTATTATTATTGTTGTTGTTGATAAAAAAAATAATAATAATAATGATGATGATGGTGATGATGATGATGTTACAACCCTGTGGTATTGTTACTTATCCTTTTTTTTTCTTTCTCTCTCGTTTCCTTCTTTCATGTCTTCTTCCATTGTCCATCCTTTCTTGCCTGTCCTTTTTGCCTTCCATCTTTCGTCCCTTCTTAAAATCAATTACTCTCCCTTTTCATCCCACCTTCCTCTTTCTCTTCCTATAATTCTGCCCCTCCTCACTCCCTCCTTTCTCTTCTTCTTCTACATCCTTCCCCCCCCTCTCCCTCCCGTGGTGGCAGTTGCACCGCTGACGGCGCTTGATGTCAGCGGATCGTCATCCATCAGCGCCTATCAGCCGGCACCTGAGAGTGGCGTCATCACACTGCTCTCACCACCATCCCGGGCTAACACACTTGCTCCGGATTCCGAAAATATACAAGGGCGTGTACACAACTGCGATTGTGCTACTTGTGCTCGTGATTAATGGTGACGGCTGGTGAGTAGCCTTGGGATGTCACGCACTTACTTATGTGCACATATTCATACGTGTAAGTATTTACAGATATAGATATACGTGTATGTGCTGCGCATGCGTATATGTATGTATATACACGTGTATCATACATACACACGCATAAACACACACGTACACACAAACATACACACACACACACACACACACACACACACACACACAAACACATCCTTCTCCCTCTCCGACATCCCACCTACACTCACACCCTCCACCCTTCACCTCCCCTTCCCCTTCATACACACACTTTTCACCCCCCCCCCACTCCCCCCACCCCCCACAAACACACATAGCGGGGACAGCAACACCAACCGCACAACTCAACGGTGCGCCAATCATCGCAGCCAAGCGGTGACCGTGTATGCTCTCCATCCCGTGTGTGTTTTGTTGGTCACACGCCCAAAAAAGAAGAAGAAAAAAAGGAGAGAGAGAGAGAAAAAAGGTGTAGGTGAAAGACGGGACGGGAGATGGGGTAGGGGGGAGAAAGGGCGGAATAGGGAGTTAGGGGATGGGGGGGGAGGGGGTCGACTATCAAATTCCTGGCTCTTATAGTCTACATCTACTTTTCTGACCCTTATTAACACCTTCCTTTCCATCTGCTTTTGTCGGTTTTCTGTACTTTCATCTCGTCCAGTTCCTTCTTTCTCTACTGGACGGTCGATGTTTCTTCTCTTCTTCTGTTTTCTTTTCTTTTTCTTATTAATTATAAACATTATTCATTTTCGCTTTGATTTCTCTTCATTTCCCCTTCCTGACCCCTTTTCCTTTTCTCTTCCGCTTCCCATATTTTCTCCCCTTCTTCCTTTTCCTCTGCCCCCTCCGAAAACATTTTTCTTCTTTTTCTTTCCTTTCTTTATTTCTTCACCTGCTTCTTCTTCTTTTTCTTAATTTTCCCTTTTCCCTTTCCCTTTCCATTTTCCTCTTTTCTCTTTCTTTTTCTTCTCCTTCTCCATCATCTACATCTCCATTTCCATCTCTTCCTTCTTTTACTTCTTCATCTTCTTCATCCTACTCTTACCCCTCTCTCTCCTTATTCGCCTTCTTCTCCTCCTCCTTCCCCTCTTCTTCTTCTTCGTCTTCTTCTTCTTCTTCTTCTTCCCCTTCACCCTCCTTCTTCCCTTCATCCTCCTCCTTCCCTTCACCCTCCTCCTCTCCCTCTCCCTCTCCCTCTCCCTCTTCTTCTTCTTCTTCTTCCTCATACTCCTCCTTCCCTTAACCTCCCTCTTCCTCACCCCTCACTCTTCTTCTCCACACCTCTCACCCTTAATCCCCCCATCCCTCCTTATCCATCTACCCGTTTCCACCTATTCCCCTCCCCTTCTCACTTCCCCCCTCCCCCGCCCCACCTCCACCTCCACATCCCCCTCCCCCTTCCCCCTCTCCCTCCCCTCCCCCGCCCCACCTTCCCCTCACAGCCCAGACCCGGTCAAGAGGAGGTGGAACACTCCAACGGGTGATGTTCCTGCCAAGCCTTCCGGTCAAGAAAGAGGACATGATCTTGGCCGGCCACACAAGACGGGCGCCCGGCGTAGAAGGAGGCTGGCCACAGACAGATTAATGCCCCCCTTGTCAGCAACACTTGCAACACCGTGTTCCGCGTCAGTCATGTATGAGGGAGGTAGCGATAAGCTGAATAATGTTTATGAGGGACGGTGTACGAGATGAAGAAGCGATGAAAAAAAGAAGAAGGTAATGACGATAATTCTGAGAGTGTTGCAAAATACATGTTAGCCTGCACTGCAATGTACGTGGGATGAGAGATATCGTTTGGGGAGTACGTAGATCGGAAGACAGGCATACTGGAAGGCAGACAGCCGTACAGACAAACTAAAAGGCACAGAAAAACCGTAGTTATAGAATATGAAGAGATAGACAAGTAGATGGATAAATACATTGGGAATATACACGCAGAAGTAGATAGATGGACTGGAATATAAACAGACAGACAAGCAGACATCTAAGCAGACAGGCTGGTAGACACACAACGACCGGCAGATAAGGCATTTCAAACAGCATTTTGGCGACCAACTTCTACCAAGAGAACTAAGGTCGTCTCCTTTGTCTAGATTTCCCTTCCTCGTTTGTTTCTCGAGGCAAACTACCTGACGGGTCTTCAAGGAGCTGTCTGAAGGAGGCCATGAATCATCGGGAGAGCAGATCTCAACAATATACACGACCCAAAAACAATAACTAAAAATCTCGTTAGCTCAACAAAATGTGCAACATGGAAAACAAACGTCGTCCATAAAAAACATCAACTCTTCACCAGAAAAAAAATAAATAGACAAATCACTGAACACACGGCCATACTGATAAGAATGATGCTGAAAATGTAATGATAAAGATAAGGATAACTATAGTGATGATGATGATAATAATAATGATGATAATAATAATGATAATAATAATGATGATAATAATAATTATAATAATAGTAATATGTAAATTTGCAAATACTTTTACTACTAATGATGAATATAGTGATGATAGTAATGCTAATGATAATAACAGTAATAATGATAATAACAACAACAACAATAGTGGTAATAATTAAAATAATGATAATAATAAAGTAACAATAGTAATAATAATAATTATCATTATCATTATGATAATAATAATTTATATGATAATAGTGTAATAGTAATAATAATAATAATGATAATAATAATGATAATAATAATAATAACAATAACAATAATGATAATATCAATATCGATATCTACATCAATAATGGCAACATTAATGATAATAATAATAATAATGATGATGATGATGATATCAACAATGATACAATAATAATAACAATAACAATGATAATAATAATAATAATAATAATAATAATAGCAATAACATTAATGATAATAACAGCAATAATAATAACAATGATAATGATAAAACTAATAAACATAATATCGTTAGTAACAATGCTGATTCTAACAACTCACTTCATCGCCATATCACCGCGACCTCACCAACAACATCAATCATTACATCGAAACCCCCGTGCAAGAGACCCCCCCTGCAACCACCTCCTCTTGACCCCCAAAGACACAAAGGGAACAAGAAACACACGCCCTCCACAACCAGGGATCGAACTCAACCACCAGGTAAACCGGATTCATAAAAAAAACATGCAAGCAAACACACATGCAAACACACACACACATAAACACACACACACACACACACACACACACACACACACACACACACACACACACACACACACACACACACACACACACACACACGAACACACATACACACACACAAACCAACAAAAAACGCGATTCAAGCTTCTGTATTTGTTATTCGAAGCTCAAGTAACATCTCAAGCGAGGAAGACGAAGGGAGGAGATACGCCGTCCGGAAGATTGGGTGGACGAGAGAGAGAGGAAGGAAGGAAAGAGAAAGGAGAGAAAGGAGGAAGAGAGCGAGGGGCGAGAGCTAAACGAAGAGAAGAGAGAGAGAGAGAAGAGAGAGAGAGAGAGAGAGAGAGAGAGAGAGAGAGAGAGAGAGAGAGAGAGAGAGAGAAAGAAGAGAGAAAGAGAGAGAGAGAGAGAGAGAGAGAGAGAGAGAGAGAGAGAGAGAGAAAGGGGAGGAGGGAGAGAGAGAGAGAGAGAGAGAGAGAGAGAGAGAGAGAGAGAGAGAGAGAGAGAGAGAGAGAGAGAGAGAGAGAGAGAGAGAGAGAGAGAGAGAGAGAGAGAGAGAGAGAGAGGGAGGGAGGGAGGGAGAGAGAAAGGGGGAGAGAGAGAGAGAGAGAGAGAGAGAGAGAGAGAGAGAGAGAGAGAGAGAGAGAGAGAGAGAGAGAGAGAGAAAGAGAGGGAGAGAGAGAGAGAGAGAGAGAGAGAGAGAAAGGGAGGGGCGGGGAGGAGGGAAAGGGAGAGAGAGAAGAAGAAGAGAGAAGGGCTAGGAAAAGGGAAGAAAAGACAGGAAGAAAGAAGAGAGGAGAAGAGTAGGAGGGGAGAGAGAGGGAGAAGGGAATGAAGGGGAGAGAGGAGAGAGAGAAAGAGAAAGAAGGAGAGAGAGAGAGGGAGAGAGAGAGGAGGAGAGGGAGAGGGAGAGGGAGGAGGAGAGGGAGGAAGGAGAAGAGAGAAGGAATGAGGAGGAGGAAAGGAAGAGAAAGGGGGAGAGAGGGAGAAAGAGGGAGAGAGGGAGGGAGGGAGGGATGGGGAGGGAGAGAGAGAGAGAGAGTAGAGAGAGAGAGAGAGAGAGAGAGAGAGAGAGAGAGAGAGAGAGAGAGAGAGAGAGAGAGAGAGAGAGAGGGCGGAGGGGAAAGGGAAAGGGAGAGAGAGAGAGAAAGAAAGAAGAGAGAAAGAGAGAGAAAGACAGAGAGAAAGAGGGAGAAAGACCGAGAGAAAGAAAGAGAGGGAGAGAATGAGAGGGGAGAGAGAGGGAGAGAGAATGAAAGGGGGGAGAGAGGGAGAGGGAGAGAGAGAGAGAGAGAGAGAGAGAGAGAGAGAGAGAGAGAGAGAGAGAGAGAGAGAGAGAGAGAGAGAGGGAGAGAGGGAGAGAGAGAGAGAGAGAGAGAGAGAGAGAGAGAGAGAGAGAGAGAGAGAGAGAGAGAGAGAGAGAGAGAGAGAGAGAGAGAGAGAGAGAGAGAGAGAGAGAGAGAGAAAGAGAGGGAGAGAAAGAGAGGGAGAGAGGGAGAGAAAGAGAGGGAGAGAGAGAGAGAGAGAGAGAGGGGAGGAGAGAGAGAGAGAGAGAGAGAGAGAGAGAGAGAGAGAGAGAGAGAGAGAGAGAGAGAGAGAGAGAGAGAGAGAGAGAGAGAGAGAGAGAGAGAGAGAGAGAGAGAGAGAGAGAGAGAGAAAGAAAGAGAGAGAGAAAGGCAAATAGAGATCGCAACACTGAAACCACAAAGAATGCTTCTCTAACACAGCCCCGAGTCTCCATTCTAGAAACCCGTGGTTCGAAGTCCCCAACGAACATCCCTCTTAAGCAAACCTTCTCTGACCGGACATGAAAAAAAACTCACAATATACAAATCCTACCCACATCTCCCTCATCATCCCCCTCTCATTCCTAATTAAAATGCAGTCAAATCGTCAGTCCTTCCCTTCGTAATTATTAAGGTGAGGAAAGAGGCCCGTCGCCATTAGAAGGAAGCTAATGGATTTTTAAAACATTAAGGAAGAACACGACACCGGGTCCACGTGCTTGTAACAACACAGGCTAGAGTAAACAAACAGCTTATTTGAAGTCCTTTTGGAAGAGGCGGATATGGTGTCTTATATATATATATTTTTTTTTTTGTGTGTGTGTGTGTGTTTTTCCTTTTTTTCTCTGTTTGTTCTATCATTTCCTTCTCGCTTTTATTTATGTATGTGATGTATCTCTTCTTTTCCAGAGTTAAGTTATCAGTTTCCATCTTTTTTCATATTCTTTTCCCCTTCTTTACTCTTTTTCCCTCTTACTCCCCTTCCCGTTACTCCTTCCTTTTCGACGTTCGAAAGACCAACATCATTCTCTTCAATCTATGGTTCACCACTTCCATCTCACCACCACCACCATCATGACCTTATCATCATCACCACCACCACCATCATCGTCGTCTTCCTCCTCCTCTTCCTCCTCCTCCTCCTCCTCCTCCTCCTCCTCCTCATCATCATCATCATCATCATCATCATCATCATCATCATCAACATCATCCTTCCCCATCCCCATCTCACACCCATCCACATCCTCATGTACACAAAGCTACTACTGCTACATGGTAAATAGACCGATTCATTATGCATATTACACTACACACAGTACACTCAGATATCCCCCCTCCCATGTACATTCCCTACCCCCCCCCCTCCCTCCCAACTCCCACACCTAGTTTGATTAAGCTCATTGGTAATCATAACGATAGCACCCTTAATTAAAGGACGAGGCAGGTATGGCCATGTATAGCATCATACTTCAAGTCGGACCTACGGCTACAAAAAGGCTCGACTACCCCTCTCCCCTGCCCCCCTCCCCTCCCTCTCCCCTAATCTCCCCCCTCTCTCTCTCTCCTTACTCTCCTCTAATCTCCCTCTCACTCTCCACCTATCCTAGGATAACCCCTCCCTCTCCGTCTCCCTTTCCTTTTCCTTCTTCTTCTCCACCTATCCTCTCTTTCCATCTCTCCTCCCTCTCCCCTCCTCATCCATCTCTCCCCCCTCCCCCCTCTCCCCTAATCCTCCCCTCTCCCCTTCCCATCCCTCCCTCTCCTCTCCTATCCCTCTCCCCAATCTCCATCCTTCCCTTCACCTCCACCTCCACCTCCCCCTCTCCTCCCCTAACCTCTCCTCCCCTACACCTCCCCCTCCCCCTCCCCCCTCTCCCCCTATATATGGTTTTGATAACGTGAATAAATCGCATTTAATTAGCAGCGCCCTCCTCTTTAGCATGCGAGATCGTCCCCGAGGTAAACAGTTTTAGGTTCCGCGGAGGATGCCCGAGATCTGTTGATACATCTTGGCCCGCCGCCCTGGCCCTCTCGGTAGGGGTGTCTACGGGGGATGGGGGATGGGGGATGATAAGGATGGCGGGGGGAGGGGGAGGGAGAGAGGGAGAGAGGGAGAGAGGGAGAGGATGATAAGGAAGGGGGAGGGGGGATGGAGGGAGGGAGGAAGGGAGGGAGGGAGGGAGGGAGGGATGGGGGAAGGAGGGAGGGAGGAGGGAAGGAAGGGAGGAGGAGGAGGAATATGAATAGGAAAAGGAAGATGAAGAGGAGGAGGAAGGGAAAGAATGAAAGATGAAAGGGAAGGATGAAATGGAAAGGAGAGAAGGAGAGAAGGAAAGAGAGAAAGAGAGAAAATATAAGCGATAACTAAAAAGCGAGAATGAAAAAGAGAGAAAAGAAAACTAAGCAAATTGACACCAATACCTGTCAAATTACGTTCCCAAGATAATGTCACGTCAAGGAATTAGACAGCCCCATGACAGAGGTTACTGATCGTCACCCTCAAGATAACGCAGATGACAGACTCTCTATCCCTCGCGCTCAGCTGTGTATAAAGAGTGTAAAAGCAGGAGAAAAAAAAGTTGAATTAAATCTGGGTGATTATACAGAAAAAACGTAAGTTGGAGGAGGAGCGATAGCATAAAAAAATGAGAGAATGATAGTGATACCAATAACAATAACAATAATAATAACAACAATAATAATAATAACGATAATAAAAACACAATGATGCATTAAAAATTTCCCCTTCCAATCCTGTTCCAACCCCATTCACAACACACCTCATTACCCTTTACCTCTACTCATTAACCTCTTACCCCTTCCATTCCCCTTTACCCATACCCACTAACCTAATTTACCCTCTATCTCTAACCTCTTACCCTCTCCCCTCTCCCTTACGTCTTCCCACTAACCTCTTGCCCGCAAACCCCAACCTCCCCCCTTCCCTGACTCTAACCCACCCCCTACCAACTAATATCTCCCCTACCCTCTTGTAACGCATGGCCCACACTCTTCCCCTTACCCACTTATCTAACCCCTCCTCTTCGCCCTCAACCCTATTCAATGCCTTTCCCTTACCCCCCACCCCACCCCACTTTAACCCCACTCCTTCCCCTAAACCCTCCCTAACCTCCTATCTTTCCCTACAACCTTCTTATAACCCACCCCCTTTACCCGCTACAATCCCTAACACCTCCCCCTTCCACCTAACCCTCCTCCCCCCCCTTCACCAACCCCTTCCATCACCCCCAACCCCGCTCTACATCCCGCAAGCATCCCTCTTTTATAGTCTCTCTTCCCCTTCAACCTTCCCTAACCCCTCCTACCTGCCTACCCCCTCCCAAACCCCTCCCTGACCCACCTCCAACCTTCACCAACCCC
>BOPN01000070.1:542834-550334 GCA_017312705.2 Penaeus japonicus
AAAACGAGTAAACAATTCTCAACAAGAGCGAACATCCTAAAAAATAAAAAAATGAAAAAATAAAAAAAATAAAAATAAATACAGTAGCCACAGACAGGGCGAGGGGAATACTCAAGATCTTTATCCAGCGAGGGAACCTGAGACGGACGGTATATAATTCAAGCATTTTAGTAGCACACTCGTCTCTTGCTCTGTACATCCTGCTGTGAGAGCCCTTGGGTGGGTGGATGGGGGGGGGGGGGTTGTGAGGGGTAAGAGGGTGGGGTGAGGGGAATCTTTTACATTTGGTGTTGCTGTTTGCATATTAAATAAGGATTTATAGGTCTAATCTTTTCATAGTTGTTTGTTTTTATAGCGAATATGCTGCGTCTTATCTATGCAATGTAAAGGCACGAGTAAACTGCAGAATACTGTTATCACTAGACGATTCAAATAATATCTGATTGATAATAGTGATAATGCATTATTTCCAGTATCATTATTATCATTAGTAGTAGTAGTAGTAGTAGCAGCAGCAGCAATAGTGGTGATGGTGATCGTGGTGGTGGTGGTGGTAGTGATGATGATAATGATGATGATGATGATTATGATGATGATGATGATGTTGATGATGATGATGATGATGTTGATGGTGAAGGTAAAGATGATGGTATTGGTATTATCAACATTTCAAAACACCGCCGATTTCCTTGTCTTATCAACACAGCGCAAACAAAAACCTTTCTCCCTTTCCTTTCTATATCTTCCATCCCTTTTCCTCACACGTGATTACCATCAATAAAATTCTCTTTTACACACACACACACACACACACACACACACACACACACACACACACACACACACACACACACACACACACACACACACACACAACAACAACAACAATAAATCAAGAAAAAAAACGAAAATGGGAAAAAAGCTACACCCCACGACGGGCGTAAACGAAACACGTTGCAGCCGCCCCTTCAAAGCAACACGATTTATACCCGAGATGGAAAACGATAAAGTGTAACCAAAGTTCCTTTTAAGGCACTAAGGCAAAGGTGTAGGTGGGTGAACAGTGACCTATGGCTTTGGCTTTGACACGAGACTTCTTCATTTCCAACTTGAGGAGACGAGTAGAGTGAGTAGAGCGGGTAGAACGAGTAGATATTATGCGCGTGAACGGAGATGCAGTCCGCGTCTTGTGTTATGCAATGCATAGTCACCTGTCTGTCTACTATCATTGTTATCAATATCAGTATGAGTGGCACCACTATTGTTATCCAATTCATAATAGTAATGTTATACACATGTGCGTGGATCGTAGATAACTGTAAATGCTAGGAAGTTCTAAAAAGGCTAGGAAAAAGAAACATAAGAGACATAATATTTGGTAAGATCAATTCGCTTTATCAAAATATGTATCATACATACAATAATGCAATAACATTAATCTTAGACCTCGTTGCCTCATATTGTTTTCTCTGTTAAATCGCATGTAGATTCCACTAATGTAAATCCTCAAAACAATGGAAAGAAATAACGCAATAAGCCACCCAAAGCCTCTCAGAACATATCCGCCTTTGCACGGCATTACCCAAGACAACATAATTAGAAAATGATTAACCACAACCTTGCATTACATTAGGATTTCACTTAAGCCTAATAGCAACACGCACGCTAATGGTACTCAACCATACCCTATACACATAAAACGGATCTACCCACCATAATGAACATGCAGTTATTAACATGTACTCCATTATACCTTTAATTAAACCGACGTCCCTTAATGAACAAATCTGCGGACCCAGAGTATAGTTTCACCCCACCCTTGATGTAGTCGTAAAACTCGGTTGTGCGGTGACGCCCCTGTGCCCCGGTGACCTGGGCTGTGTATACCTGTATATGTTGTTGTGGTGTGTGATGCGTGTCTCGGCGTATGATAGCGTCTGCACTTGTGTGTGTTGTGTGTCTCTGTGTAATCATGTCTGCACCCCAGTGTGTGTTGGTGTGTGTACATGTCTTTGTGTGTTTTTGTTTGCACCAGTTTGTTTTGTATATTAGTACTTCTGTTGTTCCGTATCTCTCTGTGTGACTTTATCTGTACCTGGGTGTGTTTACATGACTATGTATGATCTAACTCATATTTCTGTTGTTCTGTTTATATAGCTATATATAACCTTATTTACACCTGTCCACTACTTTGTGCTATATGGGTGTCCCTGCGTGTTCTATGTGCACATATGTCTTTTACATAGGTAGTGTGTGCATATCACATGTATTCCGTTTCCGTTATACCAGTTCTTATATAGCCTATGTATCCTCCACACCGCTGTTATCTGTTGTATGCAATAAGTACATGTGTTCAGGTGTCCATATGTATCGTTGGTCTCTACATGTTGCTGTGTTTGCCTCGAATCGTTGGCTGTGTCATTATGCGTTGTATATGGCATACTTACATTACCTCCATCCCATATATGTCAAGTGACTCACCCTGTACTAAATTCTCATAAAATCTGTGACTAAATTCATGCAAACGCTATCACTCCCTTAAACCATGAGCGAATCGAGAACCAAAGATTGAATTCTATGTAGAGAATAATGATAATAAGTAGTAAGGAAATCAATATGTATAGATTAAAACTTTAAGCTAAAGACAGTTATGATAGAAAGTAAAGTCATTAATCAATCAATTTTATAATGATAATAACAGCAATATAGTAATAATAATAATAACAATATAATAGCAATAATGATAAAATAATGATGATTATGATAAAATAATAATGATGAGAATAATATCAACAATAATAACAATTATAAATAGTAATTATAACAATAATAAAACAAATAACAATAACAATAACGGTGATAAGAGCAATAGAATAATGTATATTAACAAATTACATAACAACTATAATAGCTCAATATCATTAGCCAAAAATAGCAACTTTAATCACAACAAAAGCAATATCAGGCACACGACACGCAACCGACAGCCTCCATCCGATAACCTCCCCCTTACCCTCCCTCGCCCCCCCCTCTCGCTTACGCCAAGCCCCCCCCCCCACTGCAGTAAAAACAAACGGCAGTAAATTCATCAGTTACGCGCGCGCTGCGAGCCACGCGACGGAAACAGGACGCCACAGGTGCTCAAAGGACGTGCTCGGACGACGTCTCGAAAAGGTTAACGGCGACATTAATTTTGCTGCACCCCCTCCCCCCCCCCCCCCTCTAAAAAGGAAAAAAAGAAAAGAAAAAAAAAGGTTTATCGTTCGCGACGGCTAACTAGGCGAAAAGGAGGTTGTAACTTGAGAGATTAATCGCTAGAGTGAACGGCGGACGGCGGCGTAGCGGGTAACACGGTAAATGTCCGGCCAAGGAGGTGGGACTGAGGGGAGAAGGGTAGGAGAGAGGGTAGGGGGAGGCAGGAGAGTTTAGAGAGAGGAGGAGGGGAAAGGAGAGGGGCCGCACCTCCATTTAAAAGCCATTTTGCCGCTCGATTTTCTTACTTTTCCCCTTTCTTTCTTTCTTAATTCCCTTTCGAAACTTTTCCCCGTACTTTTTTCTCATTTTCCTTCTTCTCATCTTTCTCACCCTCACTCCCATCTCCCTATTCCCATCCCTATCCACATCTCCTTCCCCTACCCTACCCTCCTATCATAATCCTCTTACCCTTCCCTCATTCAAATCCTCTTCTCCCTCCCTTTTCCCCCTCCCCCATCCCAATTCCATTCTCCCTACCTTCCCCCATCCAAATCCTCTCCTTCCCCTTACCCCTGCCACCATCTACACCCTCACCTCCTGCCCCTTCCCCCTCCCCCATCCCAATCCTCACCCCCCTCCCCTATCCCAGTTCTCACCCCCCCCTCCCCTACCTTCATCCCCAACTACCTCTCCGCGTTAATTAAAAGGACGTTAATGATTCGTGATTGTCTGTCGGCGGGATGTCGGCGGGCTTCTCGAACCTTCCGGACAAGGATTGGATTGTCTGATTCCGTCGGACAATTAAGCTCGTTTATAGTCGAGGAAGATGGATGTTAAGCGCTTCAACAGAGGCGGTGTATCTGTCCTCCTCCTCCTCCTCCTCCTCCTCCGCATTATTATTCTTCTTCCAGTCTTCTTGAAGTAGGTTTTAATTGCAATGGATTTCCGCTTGTGACTTGTGGCTGCATTTTGGCTTGCATTATCATCATTCCTACTTGATTACTAAGCTTTGTGACCATGGCGCATCTTTTTCCCGACGTCTATATTTTTTTTCTAAAACGTCAGCGGACATTGTAACGACAAAGAGTATGATGACGGTGGCGACACTGATGACCCTGTTGACGATGAGTGTTGTTGCAATAGTAAATATAGTGTAAAAGTAAACTACGTAGACTGCGAGATTTACTATTCTGGCGGTAATAAAGACGACAATGGCGATAATAAGGATAATAACATCAATAAAAATAACAACAAAAACACAACAACGAGAAGAAGAACAATAACAGTATTAATAACCAATTTTATAGTATTATTTATAATATCACCAATAATAATCATCATTAAAAAAAATAAAAAATAAACAAAAAATAGAAACATCAATCATCTTAATACTAAAGACCTGCTATAAGAATGCATTATTCCCAAGGCTGCGAGCTCCCTACGGTACAGGACAGGCTTAATGCATGTATAATGAGACAAGTCCCTTCGTCCTTCGTCGCTCGGGCAGGGAGACACCTCAGAGCGCATTCGTATCTGAAAGCGTGTAACCTTTTATAAATAACGATGAATACGAAATTAGTCCCGGAAATACGTTACTGGTTTTCGGGTGGTTTTGTGGTAGGAAAATAGGAATTGGAGAAAAGGAGAGAGTAACGCGTTTCGTTTTGAAGGACCGACGAGCGAGTGTAGTTTCTTTTCTAATTAGTGAATTCGATTTTCGTTTGTATTTTCTAAAATATCTAAATAATTATAATCATACCTGCCATCCTTTTTTTGCAGAATCAGAAAAGGAAGTATTTTTCACTTTCAAAACATATTTTCTTTCAAACGCATGACTAGCTCCACAAAAGCAAAACCAAAAGAGATCGTCAAGCTTTAAATCAATCACACCCAAGCAATCACCCCCGCTCCCTGTACCCCTCCCCCCAAAACGTCTCCCCCATCCCCCCCACCCCATTAACCCCACCACAACAAACACTATAAATCGAAGCTTCGCCCTGAGTTCGCCCTGAGAGGCCCCCAAATCAAGGCAAGCGCTGCCTCCTCCCCTGTTGCATGCTGACTGATGTATGAAGGAACCCCCTGGGGAGAAAATCCCCCTGTGGTTCGGCCTCAGCCACACTCCTCTCCCCGCCCCTCCTACTTCCTCTCCCTCATCCCCCATGACCTGCCCTCCTACTTCCTCTCCCCATACCCCTGACCTCCTCCCCTCCTCCTACCCTATGTCACCTTCTCTCACCCTACCCTCCTCTCCTCCAACCCACACACACCCACACTTACTCCCCTCCCACCCCTTCTCCCTCACCACCTTCCCCCCTCTTCCATACCAACCCCCTCCCCCCTTCCTCCACCTCCTCCCTCCATCCACAACGACCTCTCATCCTACCTCCTCCCCTAACTCCTCCTCCATCCCTCCACTCTCCCCACATTATCCCTCCCCCTTCTCCCCCTCCCTCCCTACCACGACACCGCACTGTTTGGACTAGTGACTAATGAAGAGAGAAACTTCTGGCCTATGGATGGTTACCAGTCAATGGTGTTCTTTCTTTCTTCCTTTTCGGTTGTATTCTTATTTTTCTCTTTTCTGTATATTTGTTTTCTATTTCTTTCCTTCTACAAAGTCCCGAAGGCAAGTAAGGATAAATATTTCTGAAAGGAAGTAGGAAACATATGCAAATACATATAACATGATGTACGCACACATAGGGAGGGAGGGAGGGAGAGAGGAGGGAGGGGGAGGGAGGGGGAGGGAGGGGGAGGGAGAGAGAGAGAGAGAGAGAGAGAGAGAGAGAGAGAGAGAGAGAGAGAGAGAGTGAGAGATAGATAGATAGATAGAGAGAGAGAATCGGGCTAAAGAAAACAATAGCTTTATCAAAAGAATAATCAAAATAGTGAACATATAAACAAATATAATATGAATAAGATTACTTATATTATCATGGTTGTTATCATTTCCATCATAGTACTGATCATTGTTTTCATGATAAAAATGATAAATAAAATTGTTCCTTATTATCACCATTATTGATACCATAATCTTTTTTATTATCATTATCTTTGTTATCTTTACTGTTTTCACCTTCATTAGCTATTAACATTGTTATCACCATTATCATTACTATAGGAAAAAACAAATGTATAAAAAAAGCAAAATAAAGAAAAACGAAAGGGGAATCAAGGAAAACAGCAAAAAGAGAAGAGATGTAACAGGAAGAAAACAAAAAAGTAAATAAGACATTAAGGAAATATAAACATTCCTATCGATTTAGAGATAATCATTCAAATCAAAAGAAAAAGAACAATAGAAAGAAAGACACAAAAAATACCATCCACGCACAGAATCCATCACAACACCCCCTTGAAAAAAAAAAATTCCCTAAAGCCCAAAATCAAGAGACCCTCATATTTCACTACCCTAAGCATTACCAAGCATAAAATTGTTTCCCTCGCAACAGCAAGCATATAGATGGAGGCAACGCGTGTTCAAGAATGTGAAGAAGGAGTGACGAACAAGAGGTCCTGTGCGCGCCCTCAGAGTTCGCCCGAACCGAAGAGGGAGGTTCCCGATAGTTGAATATGATTATAGGAGGTTTAAGCGTCCTTTGTTCTAAGGGCAAGATCGCAGAGGGACAGTCTTCAGGATTCAGGGCTCAGCGTTGAGGAACCTAGCGCCTTTAGTGATGGAAAGCGAACACCCTGTAGTATGTTATAAAGAAGGTTAATTCTATTTTTCATATTGTCTCATAATTCTGTCAGATTACAGTGTTCAGTGTTCGTGGATGAAGAACTGGGCTTTGTTGTGTGTAATACAGAAGGGTAATGTTTGATTTGATAATGGTTTTTATTTGAATATTTTACAGGACAGAGTATCGAATTTTGAAATGAAGAGCCAGAACTTTGTTGTGTATAATACAGAGGAGCAGTATTTGACCTCATTTTTCATTAAATTTTATACGTTTATGTTTTTCTAAGCAATGCGGTATATTTGAACGCCACACTAGCGAAGAGGAGATGAGAGTGAGGGAGAGAGAAGAGGGAAAAAATAAAATGAGAGGAAGAACAGAGGAAAGGAAAAAAAAGAGGGATAGAAAATGTGAGAAGAGACAAAGAGAAGAAGAGGAGTAAGAAGAGAGAAAAGGCTAGGGAGAGGATAAATGAATTGCTGTATCGTTTAAACTTCTCCTTTCCTTCCTTCCTCGACCCTCCTCCCCTGTCTCCCCCCTCCTCCGGCCCAACCCCACCTGGCCCCTCCTTGAAAGCTGTTTCCCTCTCTATCACCGCAAGCTAATTGCTTCCTGTCGCGCG
>BOPN01000070.1:555334-570334 GCA_017312705.2 Penaeus japonicus
CGGAATATTCATGAAGGAATATTTTCGGCGTTCAAAAAAGAATCGGATTGAGAAAATTGATATAAACACACACAATGGCTGTCTTTACCGGCTCTTCCCCCTCAGTAAGTCGGCCTACTTCTGAACCCCGGCTTAAATATTTGAGTTATGTTGTAAGTAATTAACCTTTGCCTTTTACGTTCGCGGCTTTCAAGGAAACTCCCGACGTCGAGCGCACGTTAAACGTTATGTGTGTGCGTGTGTGTGTGTGTGTGTGTGTGTGTGTGTGTGTGTGTGTGTGTGAGAGAGAGAGAGAGAGAGAGAGAGAGAGAGAGAGAGAGAGAGAGAGAGAGAGAGAGAGAGAGAGAGCGAGAGAGTGACAATAGGAGAAAATGGTAGGGATACTAACAGTTCCTAAGTCATTTAGGAAATATGCATGCAAGTTAATAAAGACCGAAAAAGACAAGTACATATAAGCAACATGAATAGATATAGTCAAAACCCAATAAAATGTACACAAAAATGCATATCCTTAACAAAAAAAAATTACCTACCAAAGATCTACCAATACAAAACACACAAGACGAATTTCCAGGTCTTCAACATAGGCCTGATCCAAAAGATCATCACGGGCGCATCCTAAACATTCCGATGTGAGCGTGTAATAATGTACTAAAGTAGTGTGTAATGTGATCATTACCAGTAAATTCAATAAACAGTATTTAAAGGATTGATAAAATTTTATCAACATATCATATCTGTATCATAATGCATTATGTCACGTTCTTCCTCTTGATTCTACAACACTTACAATAGATTTGATCTATTCTAACATCAAATACACCAGAAACTAACGCAAATCTTTTCTTACTTTCTTTTTGTCAAATCATAATCCACGCAATTTAACACGATATAAATCCAGCAAAGATAATATGAAAACACAATAATTATAGTAAGAGGTAACATAATTTAATTCACAATGCAATCTGTCTCATATTACATTTCACCATGATTTTTTTTTCTTTTTTTTTACTATATAATATCATATCTATTACCTGTGCATAGATACACAGGCAACAAACGAAAATCATTTCTTTCTGTTCCTCTCCCTCATCTGCATCCACGCGACTTAACACAATATAAAACCAGCTGAGAGGATTCAAAACGGTCACCCAAAACCACCATTAGCATCTCGCCCCCTAGTGATTAAAAACTCCAATGCCGGCATAACTAGCCGTTTAAAATCGCCGTCATTATAGGTAATAACTTCGCTTCAGTTACTTACGCACTTTGATTGCCGGTTATGACGTCATAAGGAAAAAGCCGGTCATTAAAGGGTAATATTTTTTGTTTTCTTTTTTTTCTTCTTTTTCGTTCGTGTTAAAGATCAAGCCTTCAAAATGGAGGAGAGGGGATGGGGGGAGGGGGGTCCTGGTGGAGTGGGATGGACTTTTTGATACCGGCATTGCACATAAAGAAACAACAGTTCACAAAAGTAATTCTGAACAAAAATCAAATGCAAAAATATTCTTCAGTAAAGGACTATTTGATCGTTATAGAGCTATATTCATATAATCATACAGAAAGCTAGATAAATAGGATATACTGCTTATACGGGCAAACAGATGAGATATATATGACATAAATAGATATTGGAGATGAAATAAGAGAAAAATGCAAGTTTAAAATTATAACGAGCCTAAACATAAATCTAAAACTGAAAATAGACCATTGTAAATATAACGCCTTTGCCACCCTTGCCACCCTCACAATAATATCACCCTTACACCCCCATCTCCTGTCCCCTACCTCTTCTTTCCCACCCCCTACCCCTTCCTTTCCACCCCCTATTCCTCCCTTCTTACACCCTACCCCTCTCTTCTTACACCCTACCCCTCCCTTCCCACCTCCTATCCACCCCACTCTACTCCGTACCCCACCCACTCTCAACCCCTCCCCTCCCCCTCCCCAAATCCCTTCCCTTAAACGGCAGCCATAATTTCCAGCACGGCGCCTCCCCACCTCAACCGCTTTGCGATAAGTGGCCATATAATCGTATCCTCGCCATTGCCACGCTGACATCACGGCCTACATAACAGCCTTACGGTGACACATTTCACCTCGGCAGTCGTAAAAAAAAAGCGTCCCTGCCTTAAAAAGAAACGAGAAAAAAAAAGGAAAAAAGAGAAAATATGTTTGGCACAGGATGGGACCGAACGGGAGTGAGCAAGCGCTGGGGAATTGATTACGCTATTCAACCTTATTACGAGATTTCGGAGGGCGGGTGCTCGTTCGCTACGAGGGGCAAGTGGTAGGTCCAAGAGCATAATTTGCCGGCAGATCCGAGGGCCTATTTTACCGGTAGCACCACAAGATTATTTTGCCGGCAGATGCAAGAACCTATTTTGCCAGTAGCACCAAAAGCTTATTTTGCAGATCTGAAAGCCTATTTGGCCGGCAGATCCGGGAGCCTATTTGGCCTGCTGATCCAGGAGCCTATTTGGCCGGCAGATCCAAGAGACAATTTGGCCGGCATATTCAGGAGCCTATTTGGCCGGCAGATCCAAGAGCCCATTTTCCCGGCAGATTCGAGAGTTTATTTTGTCAGAAGATCGGAGGAGCCTATTTTGCCGGTTCTCCCCATTTCTTTTTTTTTTCTGTCATCTTTATCTGCTTTATTTGTTTGTTGATTTTCATCTTTCTCAATCATGTTACCCTTTTTGTCTCTATTACTCTTTCCCTCTTTTCATTTTCCATATCATCTCTTCCCTTTCTTTATTCATTGATTTGCTCTTTACTATTTATTTTTTGTTCTCCTTCATTCTCTCTCTCTGACTGCCTTTTCACTGTCCATGCACTTACTGTTCCTTGGTATTTTCCTTCTCCCTTCTCTTTCTTCTTCACAACATCTATTCTCAACTTTCTCCTAATGGTGCCTCCCCCCCCTTCCGCCAAACTAAATAAGTAAATATGTTAATTAATCAATAATGTTGATGATATGATATCAATAATAAAGATGAGAATAATTATGATAATGATAGAATTAATAACAACTATCATTATAATAATACTCGTAATAATAATAATAATAATAATAATAATAATAATAACAATAATGATAATGATAACAATAATGATAATAATGTCAATAGTAATGACAAGTATAATGATAATGATGATGCTACCCCAACTAAAAGCAATAATATTATCATACCAATTTTCATCATGAATTATAGAATTTGAAAATCCCGTCTTTGACTTCGGCGAGAGGAGATGGGACATTTGGTTATTGAAAGACCTCCAGACAAAGCAGCACCACCTCCCCCCCCCTTCTTTCCCTGACATCCGAAGTCTGAAGTTATGCATTCTGGAACAAAAGTCTGATAGGAATTTATGAGCGTTAAATGGGAATTCAGAATATCTAGGCGTGAAAGTATAAATGGTAACTGAGAATCTATTTTGTTTCAATCAAGTCTTTGTTAGTGTGATTTTATCCATATCGTTATCAGTATGTTCTATTCTACATAATCATCATCTTCTGCTGTTCTATCCTCTGCTGTTCCAGATTATAACTTGTCACAAATATAAAATACCAGATTTGTGTATCTCGCATATTGGCCCAGCAGCCTTAGCCTCTGGTATGGCAGCTATGTGGATATGATACGTAGCAACATGTTACGGTGGCTGGGTAGCAACACGGAGGATGATGAAAATACCTTTCCATCATTTGTTTTTCTTTTCACCCTCTACTATTCCATTATAATCTCATGCCTAATATCAAAAGAATAATCCATTCATACATATCAATTTCATCTCCTTGCATATTCGTGTTTTAATTGATCTGACCCCCTTAGGGAGGTGAAAGGGACCGGGTGGGGAATGAGGGAGAGGGGAAGGGAGAGGGATGTAATAAGAAAGGAGGAGAGGTGAAAAGGGAGAAAGACAATAGGGGAAAGGAAATGGGGACAGAAAAAAGAAGAATGAGAGGAAGATGGTAGGAAGAAGAGGGAAAAAGAAAGGGGACAAGAGAAGGGAAGAGAAGATGGAAGGGATTAGAAGAAAGAAGGGGGCAAGGAGACAAGACATCAAGTAAGAGGGAAAAGAGCAAAGTAAAAACACAGAAACGAAAAAAAAGAAAGAAACAAACAAAAACAAAAAAATAGAAAGTAAAAAGAAAAAAAAAAAGGCAAACGAGAAGGGGAGACGGGACAGAGAAGGGAATAGGGTGGGGATGGGGGGGGGGGGTTCAGGGGGTTGAAGCAAGAGAAGGAGAGAGGTTAGGTCGTAAAGTTAAGGCCGGGCTCGGAATCCCGTCGCTGCTCACCGTTTTGGTAGTGGCCCGCGTTGATTTATGTGAGAGCCGCTTCACGCCCCCCCTCCCCCCTCCCCCCTCCCTCCAGACACACACACACCTGTCGCCGTCTCTCCTGCCACGTCGGGAATCGATGCTCTTTGGCCCGCTCGACTAATGAAATAATGGCGGTGGTGGTCAGGGGGGACGAGAATGATGATTATTTATATCAATACCAAGGTGAAAATATTGATGATATGACTACTGATGAATTATAGTGAAAAAATTAATAGTTGGAAATTTTATTGGGATTTAATAAGTAATAATAATAATAATACAAAAAGTTTGAATTGTAACGATAACCATGATATTGATAACAACAACATTGATAATAATAATAATAACAATGATAATACAATAATAATAACAACAATAATAACAATGATAATATTTATTCTAAAATCGATAATAATAACAAACAATGATGCAGATTGATAATAATCATAATAATCATAAAAATGATAATCAGAATTATTACTGAAATTAAGGTGAAAATTACAAAACTTATAATGAAAACAGTGCAGATAATGATGATGATGATAATTTCCATAATAACAATAGTAATAATAAAGATAATGACGATCCTGATGATGATGATGATGATGATGATGATGATAATGATACTACTACTACTACTAATAATAATAATAATAATAGTAATAATGATAATAATAATAATATCATTATTATCATTATTATAATTCATAATAATAATCATAATGATAATCATAATGATAACATAATAATCATAATAACGCTAATAATAATATGAAGGGGACAAAAATAATAACAATAATACTCATAGTAATAGATTTATGAGCGTACAAACACGCGTCGCATCTCGCCTCGAAAATCAAATGAAACAATTTGCAACAAAGTATCAGCACTTTGTGAATAGTTTCGTTTCCACATTTCACAGCCTTGCTAACTGGACCTTTACATGAGAATGCACAACACAACACTGTACATTTTGCACTCTTCGTAAACCACTTATGAACCATTGTCAACTTTACAGCACAGTAATGCGTCATTGTACAGGGAAGTACATGAGCCAAACTCCACACAGAATACTATGCACATTGCACCACTTATGGCTCACAAGAGCCAAAGCAACAATAAAGAATTCTTCGAAAGACTTAATAACGAATCATCCAAGGGTTGCAGTTTCAATGTTGATAATTAATAGGATTTCTCATTAAAATCTCATTATTATCATGACTACTTATCCTCTACCCTTGAGATCATCTTCCATAAGCCATCTTGGTATATTTTTTATGGCTTTCTGAGGGTGCGGTTGCGGGTGTGCCCAACACGCACCTGTGCCTAGGTATGTGTGTATGTGTGTGTGTGTGTGTGTTTGTGTGTTTGTGTGTTTGTGTGTGTGTGTGTGTGTGTGTGTGTGTGTGTGTGTGTGTGTGAATTATACTATAAAAAAATATGATATACATTGTGTTCCACGGAGTTTTTTCCCTTCTTTCAGGGTTGTGAGGAAAAACAGAAGAAAAGTACAATTTTAGATACAGTACAGAGATGAATAAACTGCTAAATTTAAGAAAAAAAAATTAAGTAAAGAAAAAAATATGGGATAAAAAAACAAACAGGAAAAACAGAAATGAAAACAAGATGGCAATATAAAAAAATCAAATTCGTAAAAAAAAGACATAGAACAACTTCGAAAAAGGGAAACAAAAATAACTCGAAACCATCTTGGACCGAGACTCCACACAGCACCCAGAATGAGGTAAACGAAACTACCATCAAAAAGAAAAAAGATAAAAAAACTGAATAAAGAACCGAAAATTACCATCAACATTGATTACGAAATTACGCACCACAGTAATTGATAATTTCGGACAGAGCGCGTAACTCCAGACGCAAATTATACAACCCGACGATTAGCCATTCACGATCAGCATTCACTCCACGGCTGCGAGGGTCCGTGCATTACCCTTTAATTACTCCTAATTAGCATATAAATGGCGTCTCTATGTTGCACCGCACCATTTTCGTAATGTTGATGACCTTATCAACGGGGTCCCTGTACTGCGTGTGTATGGGAGTATGACAACCGTTTAGAGGTCAGAGATAATATACGACGTGGGTCCTTAAGTGTGTGTTTGTGCTATCTGAACTTTAGTGCAGCGCTTGGGTGTTGTATGTGATTTCATCGCGGACTTATATCAGTTTAATTATTCTATGTGATCAGATAGGAGCACTTCACAGGCCGCGACTTGGTGATAAAGGTATTTGCTAAGGTTGGTAAGGGAGCGAAAGAGAGAGACAGAGAGAGAGAGGGAAGGAAGGTAGGGGTGAAGGAGACAAAGGAGAGAGATAGATAGACAGACTGATAGACAGACTGATAGACAGTGAGGGAGAGGATTGTGGGAAGGAGGGAACAAGGCAGACTCAAGGGCAGAAAACGAACCGATTCCTACAAGAAGCAAGCTCACAATCCCCAACGCTTTTATAAAT
This sequence comes from Penaeus japonicus, assembly GCA_017312705.2. Taxonomy (NCBI): domain Eukaryota; kingdom Metazoa; phylum Arthropoda; class Malacostraca; order Decapoda; family Penaeidae; genus Penaeus; species Penaeus japonicus. Next base: position 562,137 of record BOPN01000070.1, read on the forward strand.
CGTATAATCTAATTCGCATTAGTTTTGCCTGACACAGACTGGTTAGGTTAAGCCGTAGTTACGTGTCAGAGTCAGGGCGCGTTTCACTGTCACTGTTGATTTAAAATAATAAATTCCACATATATCATTTTTGAATAAAGCAAGCACTATCTGGTGAACATCCGTACCATTAAAAGACATATATTTGATTACAGATACCCAATAAATTGTAACTAACAAACAAGTAATATATACAGGTCAGACTAAGTCAGTTCAATCTGTCAGGCAAGTCACAAGAAAGAGAATGAGGAGGATAAATCAAAACAAAACAGTGAAGGACGAATGCAGTTGGAAGAATAACGACCGGAGAGAAACCGTTGAGGTAAAGAAGGATTCCCACAGCTGATCTGGCCAATAAATGACCTCGTGTTCCTAATGGTGGCAGAAAATAGAGGTTTGCCGTAAAACCTGGATTTAGAGGAATAGGGCAAACTGAAAATGGAACATGGAGACACGCAGCTACAATAACACAAGAAAACAACAATCAATAAGGAAACACAACACACTCAAATACGCGGATAATGAAAAAATGTGGTTTCATTTACCGGTTTTACATGTTCATGTGTTTATGTCTATTACATGGCACACTAGGTACGGGCAGATGTTAAGAATAATATATGAAAGAGATCATCTACTAGGTAAGACTCAGATCGTTTAGAACTGGTTCTAAGAAAATCGCAAGGTAAAAAAAATACGTATAGATCCGGGAAGAGCTTCGTCAACAAGAACAAGACGAGCAAACAGACGGTAAAGAAATCGAGAATATTCTTCTAGGAAACGATGATCACTGATGCAATGATGCACTCATGAAAAAAAAAATCTTTGGGTTATCTTGGCAACACGCCATTTTCTTCTCCTTGTTCCAGAATGATGGCTGTGATGATAATATTGATAATGATGATTATGGTGAAAATTATAGCAATAGTAAGTATTACAAGGATAATAATGATGATGAAAACAATAATAATAGGACAATAACTTTAGCATTACAACTACTAACACAAGTGATAGTAACAACAATCGTGGTATTAATGATAGTGAAGATAACGATACGTAGCTTTACATCACGTAACCATTCAGTCATGCATTCGCTTCAGCTCTGCCTGCAAACCCTCGCTTAGTTCTTAGAACATTCGTCACGCAAAGAAAATTTCAGTAGCTCGAGTTGTTGTATATAAGACAAATGAGAAATAGATGACATTCTGCCTCAGATATGTTGAAGGGTTTCAAAGAAATCCCCAAATAAAAAAAATATATATTCTACTAAATATGTTACACACAAACGCTCGCATCTACGCACAAACAAAAACACACATGTGAATAAAGCAAAACATGAATCAATCAGAAAAACGAGGTATTCAGGCAAAAAAAAGAAAGAAGAATCAAACTGATAGAAATACATGATTAAGTAAAATACAAAATAGGTTGAAATCCCAAAAGGCAACAACAATTCAAAAGTGATCTCTCTCCCACACACTCCAACCAGCCGTTCAACGTCAAGTAAACGTCCCGTTAACGCAGCCGCAAAGAACAGCGGAAGCCAGAACGTAAACTGCCTAAAACCAGTGCAAACATACAGTACCGCCGTCACTTTTGACGCTCGAGTATGACATGACAAGTAAGTTAAACAAACAACGCCGAATCCTCCAGCTTTCTCTCTTGTCATCTCAGCTGTTGGCATGGATATGACACCGTTCAGTCACATTTGGATAAATATTTGCCCCTCGAGTCAGTGAGTCATCGGACATCACTTAGCGCTTATCGAGGCGTGTCTTTTGACTTCATCGCCGAGGTCCAATCTCCTCCTTCGCGTGATCAACGATGGAAATAATATCATTACCGTTACAATGCCTACTTTGTGTTGAAGCTGATCAGCTGTTGCTTCAAGGGTCTTCGGAATTAATTGCCGGCCATTGGAAGATGGATATTGACACGAACAGAAAGGCTATCAAGAGTCTCTCTCTCTCTCTCTCTCTCTCTCTCTCTCTCTCTCTCTCTCTCTCTCTCTCTCTCTATCTCTCTCTCTCTCCGTACCACCATCAGGTAATATAAAAATCTATAATCTATTTTTTTCACACATGCATACAACTTAACAACTGACATTCCGTTTCGCGTCAGAGATACACTTTGTCTTTTAATTTGATATCAGATATGTCAAGCACTTTAAGAGGCTCTCTCTCTCCCAAGGCTGGGCTATTCTTGTCACAATATTGCTTTGAATTATCAAGTCCTTAGATGACTCATTCAGCATTCGATGATCACACAAACCACAAAAACAATAATAATGACAATAAAAATATAAAGGAATGAATAAAGATTTACCATTTCTCACCGACACATTCCATTGTCATGTATATTTCACCTTCACTGCGTCACTTCACTTCAATGCGTCATGTTTACTTCACTTTCAATGCGTCACGTTCATCTCACCTTCACTGTCATATTCACTTCACTTTCACTGTCATGGTCACTTCACTTTCACTGTCATTCACTTCACTTTCACTGTGTCGTCTTCATATCACCTTCATTGAGTTATGTTCCCATCGCATTCACTGCGTCATGTGCATCGAATATAATCAGACTATCATTACGTCACCAAAAAAGTCATTTGATTTCCCTTTGATTCTTTTACAGTTTGCTACAACGCTCCTAGCATGAATACCAATAGGCTCTTTGTGGTCAAAGATTTTATAAGATTATTATCAGTGGCATAATGATACTAATTAGCAATACCTATAGCAGTCTAAGATCCAGTAGCAGAAACTGTAGTAATAGTAGCAGTAGTAGTTTCACCAGAAGGAAAAACATAAGAATTAAGCTAATTATGATATATTCTTGTAGTGGTGGTGGAACAATACGAATAACATTACCAAAAGTCCTAATATCACTTAATAATATTATCAGAAATGATCACTTATAATCATCATCATATTAAAAAATTTACAACTCATAACCGGAGAAAAAAAAGCCTTCCCTTCCAGTATTGTGAAAAATTAATAATTCAACAACAACACACAACACATGGGTTTGGGAGGGAAGGGAGAATGGGGGGTGCAGTTGGCAATGGAAGAAGGGAAGGACAGAGGAGAGAAGAGAAAGGAAGGTGGAAGGGGAGAGGAGAGGGGAGGGAGGAGGGGGAGAGTTGAGGAAGGGATGGAAATGTGGAAGGGTGGGAGTTAGGGGAGAAAGTGGAAAGGAAGATATGGCAGAGGGGGATGAAGGACAGGAGAGAAAGGGAAGAGGTGTGGAGAATAAGAGAGGGGTAGAACTGTGAAAAAAAGAGGAAGAGAGAGAAAGGAAAGATAACGGAGAAAGTGGAGAGGAAGGTAGGGAGAGGGGGGCTGAAGGAAAGGAGAAGGGAGCAGGGGAAAGGGCAGGGGAAGAGAGGAGAGAGAGAAAAGGACAGAAAGAAGAGAATGAGGAAGGGAGGAATAAAGGTAGGAGGAAGCGGAAAAGAAAGAATGAAGAGAAGAAGGGAATGTGAGAAGGAGATGAGGAACTGAGGAAATAAGTTGGGAAAGAGAGAAAAAAGAGAGAATAGAAATAAGGATGAAAGTAAATAGATGGGAGAAGGAAGTAGGGTAGATACCAGAGGTGAAAAGGGATGAGGAAGAGTAGAAATGGACGAAATGAAAAAAAAGAGAGAGAAAGAACGGGAGAATAAGATAGGTAGGCTGCGAAGTAGGAAGTCAGGATAAGAAGCTAGAGGGAAAAAAAACTCCTCCGAGACGACAGGCAACCTTCCCCAGAGACCCTCCATCAGCGCCGTATTTTCGTTTACGAGTTAGCCTTAGCCGTGGCGAATAGCGCATTAAAGTACCCGATCCTTGGGCAGCGGAGGAGGAGGAGGAACACAACCTCGGCGGTGCGCTAAGGCCCAAATTTGCCCGCGGACCGAATAGGATTCCCGTCCGTAGACGCTGCTCGGAGGTATCCTTTTACCCGGGTACGAATTCGGGTAGGATGGTAAGGATGGTAAGGATGGAGGGCCTAGGTGTGACAGGTCCTTATTGTGCGACGCGTCCACCTGTCAAACGTCTTTCAAGGAAGGCGACTTTTGTCACGGCTCGGTCATACGTTCAGATATTTATATAGAAATATGGCATTTGCAGTAATGGGGATCTTTGAATGATGTATGTGTGTCTACCTGTCTTTACAAAGAGATGGGTGAAGGAGAGAGGGAGGGAAGAAATGGAGAAAGAGTGAATGGAAAGGAAGGGAGGGAGGGAGGGAGAGAGGGAAGGGAAGAAATGGAGAAGGAATGGAAGGAAGGGAGGGAGAGAGGGAGGGAAGTGAAGAAATGAAGAAAGAATGAATGGAAGGAAGGGAGGGAGGGAAGGGAAGAAATGGAGAAGGAATGGAAGGAAGGGAGGGAGAGAGGGAGGGAAGTGAAGAAATGAAGAAAGAATGAATGGAAGGAAGGGAGGGAGGAAGAGAGGGAAAGAGAATGTTCATGAATGTGTGTGTGTGTGTGTGTGTGTGTGTATGTGTGTGTGTGTGTGTGTGTGTGTGTGTGTGTGTGTGTGTGTGTGTGTGTGTGTGTGTGTGTGTGTGTGTGTGTGTGTGTGTGTGCGCGCGCGCGCGTGTGTGTGCTTGCGAGTACATCCGACCGCAGGAAGAGGAGAAAAAGAATGAAAGAAAAAGGGAAAACAGACAGACCAAGAAAGAAGCGAAATGAGGGGAAACGTAAAACCCTACCGCAGGACACCGAGGAGCAGATTGCCCCGGCACATGACCCAGGTTCACCCCAGACCAAGCACATAAAAAGCTGAATTCAGTACAATGAACATCATAGGTAAATTGAAGTGCCTGTAAGGATGGACATAAAAGAAATGCCATTCGTGCTTAACCTGATAAACATCAGCATAATACACGTTCTTAGGGACAACAGCATAGCATACGTATTTTCATTGCTAAACACTGGTCGTCAGATCAGTGGCTGATAAATGAAACATAAAAATGAATATCTAATGAGTATAACTTGTAGATAACTACGCGAAACATTGGACACATTAAGGACGTGTAAATGTCAAGTGTGAAAAATGTTTCAGACAGATTAGATCAAACGGAAGAGTTAGATGGCAGAGGAAGAGAGAGAGAGAGAGAGAGAGAGAGAGAGAGAGAGAGAGAGAGAGAGAGAGAGAGAGAGAGAGAGAGAGAGAGAGAGAGAGAGAGAGAGAGAGAGAGAGAGAGAGAGAGAGAGAGAGAGAGAGTAAGAAGATCAAGAGGGGAAAGAGACAAAAACACCCCAAGACAGACAGACAGACAGACGAGAAGGCGACGCGATCAAACGATTCCGGGACCGGCGCCTTTGATGGTGACCAAGGAACCCGAGTACAGATCTTAAGGAGCCAGGTAGGAGCAGGGCCACAGGAGGTAGGGCCTGGGACCAGGGGGAGGGGGGCAGGGATAAGATAAAGGGGGTAGGGTGGGGGGAGATTCAAGGGAGGGGGGATAGGGGAGAGAATGGGAAAAAGGGAGTGGGAGAGACTGCGTTGGGGGGGGGATTGGCAGGAGTTACTCCCAAGAGGGTATGGGAGGAGAGGCACAGGCAAGACACGGGTATAGAGGGTAGGGGTGGAGGTAGGGTTAGAGGGCAGGGATGAGATAGAGGGGAGGAGGGAAGGGGGGAGGGGTGAGAGATATTGAGTGGAGACGTAGTGTGGAGCGTGAAAAATAAGTTTTTTTTTCCTCAGGTTAACCAGGTGAATTTCCACCGCGATTCAGTGAAAAGGAGGAAAGTGTGAAATTCCATATAGACACTTTTTACAAAAGTTATGTGAAGGCGAGAAAGAAGAATACAGGGAGGAATTCTTCAGTGTATGCAAAATATAATGAAATAAAGGTAAATTTTCCGAATAACGCCGCGTCGCTAAATACCACAAAAGTGGTATCGATGGATTCCTCTCCACCTCTACTATTCATATATAGTGAAATTAATGAGCGCTTGCACCCCTGGACCCCACAATCTGGGTCCCGATAGTAGGGGAGGGCATGAAGTAGATCAGGGAAATTGCGGGGTAAAATATGAATTCCGGCCATATTTCGTATGCAAAATCTTAACCAATTACCTACCTAACTTTGCTTAGGTTTGAAGTTTGCCCTAGCCAAGGGGGGGCTTCGCCCCCCCCCCCCTGGACCCCCTCCTTTTTAAGGCACTACGTGCTACCTCGTGCTACTTCGGTATCACGAAAACCTTAACCCAACTACCTACCTCATTTTCCCTAGTTTTGAAGTCAGCCTTTGCGAAGAGGGAGCTATGCCCCCCGGTGGATCTCCCCTATTCAGGGCACTTCGTGTTACTTATGATGCGTAATTAGTCCTGTAGATGAAAATGCCGCGACACGGATAACCCTCACACTGCGCCATGATGACAGCAACTGAGTCTTCGTCTCATATATTCCTCAGGATAGGAAACTAGGACCGATGATGACGCGACCACTCAATAGAGGGCACTATAATTATACTGTAAACAATGGGGAATATTGCGCCATCTGTTGAGAGAACATAACAGCACATGCAGGTAATTCCTTGGGGGTTTCCAGTCCACAGCTTGCTACTATCCGTAAATACGTAAACACAGCCATGTTTAAATTTCAGGGCGAGGATGGTGGATTTGGGATATCTTGCCCAAGGTATGTTGCACGAAGTGCCCTTAAAAGGGGGGGTCCAGGGGGGGGGGCGAAGCCCCCCCTTTGGCTAGGGATTAATTCAAAACTAGGCAAAGTTAGGTAGGTCATTGGGTTAAGATTTTGCAAGCAAAATATGCCCCGAAGTAGGACGAGGTAGCACGAAGTGCCTTAAAAAAAGAGACCCAGATTGTGGGGTCCAGGGGTGCAAGCGCTCATTAATTTCACTATATATGAATAGTAGAGGTTGAGAGGAATCCATCGATACCACTTTTGTGGTATTTAGCGACGCGGCGTTATTCGGAAAATTTAATTACTAAGACTACCACTCATAGTAATGATAATAATAATAATAGTAGTAGCAATAATTATAATAAAAGTAATAGCAATAACCATAACTATGATGATGATGATGATGATGGTGAGGATGAGGATGATGATGATGATGGTAGTGGTGGTGGTGATGACGGTGGTGGTGATGATGATCATCATCAATAATAGTAAATTATTAAATACAATTGAAAATTTTAAAAAATCTTAATAACGATAATGATAATGATAATAATGATAGTAATAATAACATGAATATAAACAATAATCATAATAAACATAATAACTATAACAACAATAAAAGTTATGAACAAATAAATAAATAACTTCTACGCTCTGTCTAAATAAACTAAAACAAAATGAATAAAAATATGATCGAATCACTGTAAATCCTAAATCCTTCTAAACGTGTTTTCGGTGCTTCTTTTGAGTCGTGATGGAAAGAACATAACAATGATTTACTGCGAGTTAAATGGCCATTTCTCCTCTTCTCTTTATTCATTTCTTCTCTTTTTCTGCATCACGATGTCTTGTATTTTTCCTCCTTCTTCCTTTCAAAATATTTTCTTCCTTATCATTTTGTTTTCCTTGACATTCCTTTTCATCGAGTCTGTCTTCTTTTTTCTTCTTCTTTTCCTCCTCTTCCTCTTCCCTCTCCTCGTTTCTTCTCCACATGTTTCCTTTTCTAGTTTTCCTTGATCTTCTTCTCTCCTCCGCTTTCGCCATTTTTGTTTTCTTCTTTCTCCTTCCTTTCCTCCTCTTCCTCTTTCTCCTTTCAATTCTCCTTCCTTTCCTCCTCTTCCTCTTTCTCCTTTCAATTCTCCTTCCTTTCCTCCTCTTCCTCTTTTCAATTCTCCTTCCTTTCCTCCTCTTCCTCCTTTCAATTCTCCTTCCTTTCCTCCTCTTCCTCCTTTCAATTCTCCTTCCTTTCCTCCTCTTCCTCTATCTCCTTTCAATTCTCCTTCCTTTCCTCCTCTTCCTCTTTCTCCTTTCAATTCTCCTTCATCTTCTTCTCCATCATTATGCTCTATTCTTTTCTTCGTCTTGTGTCTTGACTTGGGGTTTAAATACCACGTTATGGCGGCACTAAATATTCTGCTTCTTTCAAGGTTTTAGGAAAATCTTTTTGAGACTCAGTAAATTTTTAGCTTATATTCGCCTGTTCTTAACTACTTTATTAACTTAATAAATAAATGAATA
>BOPN01000070.1:582834-587834 GCA_017312705.2 Penaeus japonicus
CCGGCGAGAGCGGGAAAAGCGAGCGGGCGAGCGAACTAGCGCGTGGTGGCAGCAGCGACCTGTGTCCGTGCGCGGTGCGGCTGGCTTGGTGCGCGGAGACTGACTGGTGAGACAAGGCCCTGGCGAGGCACCCGCCCAGCCCGCCCATCCTAGTCCTACCTTCGCTGTCCTTTTCAGTTTCCTCCGAGTCTGAGCTCTGTCCTTTCTTTGAGAAATCATGAGCTTGGTGGAAGTCATGGGGTGTTGCAGAATTTCCTAGTACCGGTTCTAGAAGGTTCCTAACCCTTTACTTATTGAGGTAGTCATCATTACTTTCTTACCGTTTGATGACCTGTCTTCAGAATAGAGGTCACTTGACCTTTTATGATCTCATACCACTTACCTTCCCGCCATACTTTCTAATCTGACCACCCGACCGTTCATTATTCGAACTAGATATGCAGCAAGCAAACACATACCAAATTACAATCAGAATAGCAATATGCCCAATAAACATAATTAATTCCAATCGAAATAGCACTATGCCCAATCAAAGGCCAGCCACGCAGCCTATCACGTGGCAATAAACATACTTAAGGAAAGAAAACCATCCATTCCTTTAATACCCTCCAAGCCAGGCATCGTCGTCGTCGTTCAAGTGTCGTTCCGCAGTAGCTTACGCGAACTGACGTCTCCTTGAGAAGTCTCATTTAGCAGTTAGAAAAACAAGGTTCTCACGACCTGGCAGCTCGGCCCGTTGTCCGCCCACGCTCCGTTGTGGGGCGTTTGCCTTGTGTGTGTGTGTGTGTGTGTGTGTGTGTGTGTGTTGTGATTTATGTGTGTGTGTGTGTGTGTGTTGTGAATTGTGTAGGTGGTTGTGTAGATATTGTGAAATGTGTTTGTGTGGTTGTTGTGAATAGTGTGTGTTGTAGATTGTGTGTGTGTGTGTGAATGTTGTGAATTGTGTGTATGTGTGTGTATGTGGCTGTTATGAAATATGTGTGTGTGTCGTGAATTGTTCATGTGTCCATGTGTGTGTGTGGCTGTTGTGAATTGTTCATGTGTGCGTTTGTGTTTGTGTGTGTGTGGCTGTTGTGAATTGTGTGTGTGTGTTGTGAATTGTTCGTGTGTGCGTGTATGTTTGTGTGTGTGTATGTGTGTATGTGTGTGTGTGTGTCTGTGTGTCTGTGTGTGTATGTATGCATGCGTGTATTGTGCAAGAAGGGCTTGTCTGTGCTATTGTTGCTCATAGCATTTCCGGCTTGGAAGCATCAACTGACATTCCAAAACTCACAGAAAGATAGAAATAAACCCTTGTTTGAAGGAATTTACCAAGCAAGAGAGAGGGGAATAGAACATGGGGGATAAGAAGAAAAGGAAATATAGAGAAAGGAGTTGATAAAGCCCGATAAGAAAAAAAGGAAAAGGAAAGAGAAAGGGAAATGATATCGGGAAATAAGAGAGAGAGAGAGAGAGAGAGAGAGAGAGAGAGAGAGAGAGAGAGAGAGAGAGAGAGAGAGAGAGAGAGAGAGACAGGCAGAGAGTGAGAAATATGAAAAATGGTGAAAATTTAGAAGGGAAAATAAGACTAGACAGAAGAGGAGGAAGAGAGAAATGATAGAAGAATAGTGAAAAGAAGACGAATAAAGAGAAGAGAGAAATAGAAGCAGAGAAATTTAAAAAGAAGAAAAGAGAGAACGCGTCGAGAAAAAGAGATAGATAGACAGATAGATAGACAGACAGACAGATAGATAGATAGATAGATAGAGAGAGAGAGAGAGAGAAGAGAGAGAGAGAGAGAGAAAGATAGAGAGAGAAAGAGAGAGAGAGAGAGAGAGAAAAGAGAGAGAAAGAAGGAGAGAGAGAGATAGAGAGAGAGAAGAGAGAGAGAAAGAAGAGAGAAAGAGAGAGAGAGAGTATGAGAGAGAGAGTGTGAGAGAGAGAAAGAGGGTGAAAAGAGAGAGAGAAGAGTGTGTGTGAGAGAGAGAGAAAGAGAGAGAGAGAGAGAGAGAGAGACAGAGAGAGAGTAAAACAGTGAAAAGAGGCAAGAGAAAAAAGAGATAACAAGGGTGCGATACGATGATAAAGAGAGAGAAAAGAGACAGCGAGAGATAACTGAATTTCCTCTCGTTTAACCTTGTCCCTCCCCTTTCCTCCCCTCCCCTCACCATCCCCCTTACCCTCGCGAGCCCCCCCCCCCCTCTCCACACCGCTCGTTGACTGACCCTTCGCCGTATCTAATTACCTGCCATGTGATGATATTATCTCCGCCTTGATCTTTCCCCTCGGCTCTCCTCAGCTCCCCTCGGCTCCTTTCTGCCTCACTCAGGGACTCGCTGCCCTCTATATATCTATCTATCTGTCTGTCTAATCTACCTATCTAATCAGCTATCTATTTATCTCTCTATCTATCTCTTTACATTTCTTCACCAGTCTCGTCATCTCTTTCCTATTTACATATTTCCTTTGCGTCCCTCTTTCCTTCTCCTCTCCCCTCTCGCCCTTCCCTTCTCTCTTTCCCCCTTTCCCCTTCTTTCCTCTCCCCTTGCATTTCCTTCCACATCCTCTCTATTGTCGTTATCAGTCCCTTGTTGCAACAGACAGCCGCATCTCTGGTCATTTTCGCTCCTAGGTCGTTGCAGTCATCTTTGCAATGTCGAACCCTGAGTCACAATGTCTTCGTATTGTCCAGACGCGTTTTCGAAATATTATTGGAACGTTTGCCACGCCCTTCGTCTGGAGGATGGGAGACGAAGGAAACTGTAAAAAAAATAAGTCTTACATCATCTTCATTGTCCTTCAGGACCTTAGGACGGTCGTATCGGTACGATGACCATAACAATGGCAAAGGACTAAGGATACGGCCGTTTCTGCAATGAGCGAAGTCAAGAATCCCATTGCAAGAATAGGTTAATGCTCAACTCTCTCATCATGTTCATTATACTTTTCAGAAGCTGCCTTTAAACCTTCACTGAAACTTAAAAAAATCATCATCATCCTAAACCACTCTTACTCTCCAGTGTAACCATAAACCTCTTCCTCTTTTTCCCCTCTCTCTTACCTCCTCTGCCCTCTTTCTCTCCTTACTCACCCCTCTCCCCTCCTCTCCCCTCGGTTTCTCCTCTCCCTCTATCTTACCCTCTTAGATTCTCTATCTTTTGCATCTCTTTATCCTCTTATCCTCTTTCCTTCCTTTCCCCTCCTCTCCTCTCTCTTATTTTCCTCATATTTCTTATTCATTAAGACCCTCCTACTCACCAACCTCTCCTCCTCTCCCCTCTCTATCATACCTGCTCCGATTTCTCAACTCTCTCTCATCCCCCTCGTCCTATTCCACTTTTTATCCTTCCCTCTTACCCTTCCCTCTTACCCTTCCCTCTTACCCTTCCCTCCTTCCACTCTTCTCTCCTTCCGTTCTCCTATTCCCTCACCTTCGCCTCTCTCCTCTCTGCCATCAACCCGGCCCAGCGACAATAACAATAAGAACAACAGCAATAGCAGCAGCAATAACAACAGCAACAAAAACAACAACAGCAACAGAAACAACAACGATAGTATCAATAACAGAATAAAAAACAACAACAACAATAAGGTCAACAAAAACAACAACGACAATGACGCCAACAACAACAGAAGCAACAACAACAACAAAATCCTCAACACCAACAACAGAAACAAACAAACAACAACAACAAAAGCCTCAACAACAACAGAAACAACAACAACAAAAGCCTCAATAGCAACAATAACAGAAACATACAAGCAAACAACAACAATAACAACAAAAGGCTCAACAACAACAGAAACAAACAACAACAACAAAAGCCTCAACAGAAACAAACAAACAAACAACAACAAAAACCTCAACAGCAACAGAAACAACAACAACAACAACAAAAGCCTCAACACCAACAGAAACAACAACAACAACAAAAGCCTCAACAACTACAGAAACAAACAACAACAACAAAAGCCTCTACAGCAACAACAACAGAAACAAACAAAACAAACAACAACAACAAAACCCTCAACACCAACAGAAACAACAACAACAACAACAACAACCGGATGGAGCGGCCACAGAGAGGCCGACCGGGACGCGCCACCTGTTAGTGTAGTAGCCGCTGCCTCGGCCTAAGTAACTCAACAGTCATAACAGTCTAGAGTGGCGGCCGGTCACGGGAACTCGGGGGGGGGGGGAGGATGAGGGATGAGGGGTTTGCGTTGGAGGATGGTGGGGGGTTGTGTTGGGGATGGGGGGCGGGGAGAAGGGGAGGGGGAGTTGAGGGATGAGGGGTTTGCGTTGGAGGTTGGGGGGGGGGTTGTGTTGGGGATGGGGGGCGGGGAGAAGGGAGAGGGGGGAGTTGAGGGATGAGGGGTTTGCGTTGGAGGATGGTGGGGGGGGGGTTGTGTTGGGGATGGGGGCGGCGGGGAGAAGGGGAGGGGGAGTTGAGGGATGAGGGGTTTGCGTTGGAGGATGGGGGGTGGGGAGAGGGGGAGGGGGGAGTTGAGGGATGAGGGGTTTGCGTTGGAGATTGGGGGGGAGAGGGGGAGGGAATAACGAAATATAATGAAGATGATGAGGAGAACAATAAATAATGATTATAGTCATAATACTAACATAAACTGATGATAATAGCAATGGTGCTGCTAGTACTAGTAATGAGGATGATGATGATAATAATAAGGATAATGTTATTCTCGATGATGATGTTCATGATGGGGGCGATAATAACAATGATAAAAGTAATAATATTGAGAGTAAAAATGACAGTAATGATAATTATCAGGATAATGATATTAATAGTGATGGTAATAGTAATTATAATGATGATAATGACGATGGTAATGATAATAATTATAATAATAATAATAGTAATAATAATAATGTTAATAATAATAATAACAACAATAATAATAATAGTGATAATGATAATAATAATAAAGATATAATTGAAAATATCAATGATAATATCAATAATACTGATTATAACCATAACAATGATAATAACAATAATAAT
>BOPN01000070.1:610334-617834 GCA_017312705.2 Penaeus japonicus
AAATAATGAAAATGAAAATAAGAATAAGGATAAAAGGGATGATAAAAACGACAATAATGATGATGATGATGATAATCCCATCCCCATTAACCTACCCAAAATCCTCTCCTCTCCCAACCCGCACCCCCACCCCATCTACCCTTCGAATTGCAAAGAACAATACAACACGCCGCATTAGACCTCCCTCCCTCCCTTATATAAGGAAACCCCTAATAACCGAAGTACATCAAAGTCTGCGATGGAGAGGATAGTGTCAACAATGAAGAGGTCTCGAGAGCTACTGACCTCTTGTTTTTTTGGCTCTATTGTTTTTCTCTCAATGTTGAAGGTCTCAATTCACTCTGCAACATGAAGCTACTAAAAAAAGGGTGTTGAAAAACGGCAGAAAGACACACAAAAAGGGAGGAAAAGGATACAAAAACAAGAGATACAGCGACGCCCCGCAGACTGGGACACTGAGATAAGGGAGGGCGTCTCGAGCTGGAGAAACAAGGCTCTTAAGACAAGACAGAAGGCGAGCACCGCGGGGCGCCGTCACGACACCTCTGCAGGAGCCGGCGGGAGGGGGAGGGGGAGGGGGAGGGGGAGGGACGGGGGTGGGGGCGCTGAAGGACCGCGCGGTGAAAACGGGTCGAAATTAGGGGGATAGGGACGACAGAGGGGGAGGGAGAGGAGAGGGGAAGAGGGGGAGAGGGAGAAGGATAGGAGGGAGGGAGAGAGAGGAAAAGGGGGGAGGAGGGAACAAGGGAGGGAGGGAGAGGGGGCTAGGAAAGGAGGAAGGAAGAAAGAGGGAGGAGGAAAGGAGGAGGAGAAGGAGGAGGAAGAGGAAGAGAAGGAGGATTGAAGGAGGGTGTGACAGGGAGCAAGGGATGGAGAAAGAGGGAGGAGGGAGAGAGAGTAAGAATGAGAAGGGAGATGGAGAGGGAACGGAGGGTGAGAAAGAAAGTGATAATGAGAGTGAGCAACGGAATAAGGGAGAGAAGGGGGAGGATTGGAATAGAGAAGGAGGTAAAGAAAGCAAGAGGAGATGGATGAGAAGAGGGGAGAAAAGTCAAAAACAATGAACAGATAAAGCAAAAAGTACATTCGTGTGAACAATCTACATCAAGATAACATGGATGTAAGAAAGAAAAAAATAAAACGTTTTTGTGCTCGTTACATTCCGGTTCTTATGTACGCAGATCCAGACACATATGTATATATATATATATATATATATATATATATATATATATATATATATATATATATATATATATATGTGTGTGTGTGTGTGTGTGTGTGTGTGTGTGTGTGTGTGTGTGTGTATATATATATATATGTATATATATATATATATATATATATATATATATATATATATATATATATATATACATATATACATATACATACATACATACATATATATATATATATATATATATATATATATATATATATATATATATATATATATATATATATATATATATATATATATATATATATATATATATATATATATATATATATATATATATGTGTGTGTGTGTGTGTGTGTGTGTGTGTGTGTGTGTGTGTGTGTGTGTGTGTGTGTTTGTGTGTGTGTGTGTGTGTGTGTGTGTGTGTGTGTGTGTGTGCGTGTTTGTGTGTGTGTATGTGTACAGTGTAATATAGTACATGCTGAAAATACCAAAAAGAAATCAGCTATTCACACACATAAATATCAAAATTTAAGAATCATGAGTACGTAACAATAACAAACGAACCAAAAGCAGATGAAAAAAGTTGATTTACCATCTATTTCTAGGCGACAGACCCTGCTCCTGGCAAGGTCTGTCGTCTGCACTCATTCCTTTGAGATGAAAACAGCCCCATTTAACACAGAAAAAAAAAATGTGAGGTTTCGAGGAAGACGCACCTCTTCCTCATGCGGGAACACCAAAAGAGAAGGTTCATCATTTCCATCATCATTATTCATCATCCATATACGTACGTCTATAAATGTGTCACCCCATCACATGCTAATGTTCTTATCATTACCATTTTAACTACTATCATATTCATTGACTTATATAAATCTTCATATATCACATTATTCTGTACTATGTGATATTATGCATTATCATATATAACATTTCGTGAAATACTGAAATACCTCTTATTTTCCGTGATGTATGATGTAGTATACTCGTCCTATACCACACAACATTATCATATAGCTTATCCACATCATATCATTCTGCATTATACTTCAATTACTTTACCATAACCCATATCCAAAAGACACCATTCCATATCGCGACGTCTAGCCAGCTCGTCGAAAACAACGTACCTGCAGTCTCAAGGTACAGGCGGGCACCACAATGCGGGTCCTTTCAAAGGGGGCTTCGACGCGGCCAAGTGTTCCGCTAATCACGAAGTTTCACGCCCTCTTGGGTAGGGATAGGGGTAGGGGGAGGAGGGAGAGTAGGGGATAGGGGGAGGAGGGAGAGTAGGGGATAGGGGGAGGAGGAGGAGGAGGAGGAGGAGGTAGGGGAGAGCAGGAGGGGGAGTAGGGGAAGGAGGAAGGGGTAGGGGGAGGAGAGAGGGGTGAAGGTGGAGATGGTGGGGAGGAGAGAGTGTAGGGGATAGGGGGAGGAGGAGGAGGAGGAGGAAGAAGGGGAGAGCAGGAGGGGGAATAGGGGAAGGAGGAAGGGGTAGGGGGAGGAGAAGAGGGTTAGGAGATGAGCGGGATAGGGGATAGGGGTCGGTGGAAGTGCAGACAAGAAGTAGAGAGGAGGCGAAAGAGGAGGAGATGGATATGGAATTGGAGAAGGTAAAGAAGGAGGAGGAGGAGGAGGGGGAGGGGAGGGTAAGAAGGGGGAAGGGAATAAAGTTAAAGGAAGGAGGTAGAATGAAGGTGAAGAGAAGAAGGAGAGGGAGATGAAGAAAAGGAGGAAGAAGAGGTAGGAGAGGTAGAAGGAAAACGGAGATAGCGAGAAGAGAATGAGGGAAAAGAACAAAGAGAAAATAGTAGTTGTTGCAGCAGTAGACGACAAAGTAAAGAGAGAAAAAAGAGAGAAGTAATGGGAGAAAAGAATGATAGTAAGAACTAGGAGGAGAAAGGAAGGATGAGGAAGAGGAGGAGGAGAAGGATGAGGAGGAAGTAAAGGAGGAGGGAGGGCAGAGAAGGAGGAAGAAGAAGAAAAGGAGGAAGGAAATGGAAAGGAGAAAGAAGAGCAGGAGGAAAAAGATAAAGAATAATATTAAGAGAAGGAAGAAAAAGAGCAACGTGATCACAAAAAGACGGAGACCTCGCTCGCGCGCCGTCTGATGGTCCATAAAGCGCAGAGCTCGAGCGGAGCGCAAGGGCTTCCTACAATCCCTAATCTCCCCAATTGCCATCTCGGATCACCTACCATGTCCGCTCGGGAATCGGTGTCCTTGAGAAGAGTCCTTCCATTAACGGCGCGGGACGAAATGGATGAGAAGAAGGGGGAAAAAAGATAAGAGGTTTCATATGAGATCTAAAAAAAAAAGAAGAAAAGAAATTAAAAACAGATCCTGAAGAATGAAAAAGCTGAATCTTCATCCATACCGGGAGAGAAAAGTCGAGAAAGAAAACGGACTTGTATATGGATAAACATATCAACGTGTTTGTCCAACTGTGGTCGTTCGTGTCGTACAAGCGTTCAAGTAGCGCCTCCGATCTGATATCGTGTAATGCTGTTCCTCGAACTCATCACCTACGCGACCGATCGAGTAACATCTCAAATGCGTACAAGTATTAAACCTTAAGATAGCAGCCCTCTCTCATGCCCCGTCATCATCCTCTAAGAGGCATTATCCGAGCCCCTGACCTAGCACCCTGACCCTTACGACTCTCCTAACAATCGTGACCTTTTGCACGTGCTGCGTCCTCTGGCCAGTGGATAAGACCCGTGGTGGAATAACGCTTCTTGGTCAAATGGGCCACGTCTTAACGAGGGAAAGCTTCGTCCGTTTATAGTAACGGCTGTCGATGGAGGCTCTGATCGGCGGTAATTGGTCGTTCTCCTGGAGGTTATCTGTGTTCAGGTTTACTTAATGATTTTTCTTTTTTTATCCTTGGCGGTGTGAGAGAGAGAGAGAGAGAGGGAGAGAGAGAGAGAGAGAGAGAGAGAGAGAGAGAGAGAGAGAGAGAGAGAGAGAGAGAGGGGGAGGAGAGAGAGAGAGAGAGAGAGAGAGAGAGAGAGAGAGAGAGAGAGAGAGAGATAAAACGTTCAACGCATAAGTTTAACGGACAAACAGAAACATACCGCGAAAGTGTACTCGTCAAAATATATCCCATTTCCCTACCACCCACACATACACACTCATTCTCTCTAAAAAAAAAGAAAGAAAAAAAAAGAAACGCCGCCCACATAATTCGCCAACATATGCAACCCAGCCCCATCATAAAAAAAACACACTTTTCAATCTGAAATCTGGTCACTGCCCAGGAAGAGGTCAGACAGAAACCCACACAATACCCACATATGCTCAGCTCATCGCCGTCGAGGTCAAGCTCATCACAGAGGTCGAGTTATGACCCTCTCCTCCCTATCCTTCTCCTTACCCCCCCTTACCACATTACTTCCCCTTCGGTTGATAGGACCCCTTCCCTCCTCCTCCCCCTCCCTCTTCTTCTACCCCACGTATGTTGAGTTAGGACCCATACCTCCTACCCCTCCTCGTCCTCCACTCCCCTCCCCTCTGTCCTCTTTCTCTTCCTCCCCACCCCCCTCCCTTCTCCAGGAGGTCGAGTCAGGACCCCTCCCCTCTCCTCCTCCCTTCCCCCCTCTCCCTCATCCCCTACTCCTCCCCTCCTCGACCTCCTCCTTTCCCTCCCCTCCTCCATAAGTCTGACCCCGCCCAAGTGGTTAAATGACTAACATTTCCTCACCGAACGGACACCATCAGTGGCTCATCTTTCTCCCTCTCTCTCTCTCTCTCTCTCTCTCTCTTTCTTCTCTCTCTCTCTCTCTCTCTCTCTCTCTTTCTTCTCTCTCTCTCTCTCTCTCTCTCTCTCTCTCCCTCTCTCTCTCTCTCTCTCTCTCTCTTTCCCTCTCTCTCTCTCTTTCTCTCTCTCTCTCTCTCTTTCTCTCTCTCTCTCTCTCTCTCTCTCTCCCTCATCAAATTGTCATCGCCTCTCTCCCTTCTTCAGCAAAAGCGACCTAAGACTGATCTTTAAGAGCGTGTTATCAACAATCTCCGGCGCTCAACTCCAGCACTCTAAGATTAATGCAAATTGTAGATATTATTATGATGATTAGCTTATTTTTTTCCCTCTCATAGCTTAGCTTATATAAAACATGAAAAAAAAAATCTTTTGCTTTAATGCAGCGAGTTGATAGCATAATCATGATGTTTATTTTTTTCCCCTTTGTTGTAACCGCCGCTGGAATCACGGAATATTGGTATAAGAAGCCTATTGTTCCTTAAAGGAACGAAGAAAATAACCAAGAGGAGGTGGTCCCTTTGGCTTCGCGTGCACACCTTTGCGTCGAAGGATCGCCTGGAATGTGTTCTAAGTAAAGGTTGTGTTGTGATATATACTCGTGGTACCGGATGCTGCTGTATGCTATGTCATTGTTATCTCTGCTGTAATCATTGTTCTAACTTTCATTATTAGGTATGTGGTTATTTTCATCGTTCGTTGATTCTAAATGCTGGCGGTTGGTGTGGTTTAATTATAAAGATTAGCTTTATTAGTTGCATTATCCTCGTTGTTGTGGATAGTTTCAGAAACACTTTTACTGTCCTTCTTTAATTAAAAACGTCACCATTTGAAACACTTTCGTCCAGAACTGTCATCACTTAGTATTTATGATGACTGCACATAAAAAAATAGAATCTGGATCTATGACAGTTATTCAGCAATGTAGGAGATGCAGAAAGAATACAAATCACATTTTCTTGCAATTTTCTTAAAATTTCCATATATATATTACATCAATCCATATTCATTTCACCCGAGGATTTTCCAAAGGCCAAAACATATTCTACGTTTCTGGTATGAAATTATATCAAACATCAGTTTACATAAAAAAACACAGTGTAACCATTATAAACTATCCTTAATGGAGTGTTTTTCCTATAAACAAATTGCACTAAAAAGAAAATCATAAGCTGTCAGCCTTCAGTTAGTAAAACCTGTAATTTTCCACAGAAAGTGATCGATAACCCATGTACCACATATGTACTAACATGTAAACTCATACCCCATCTCTATCCCTGATGATGATTATCTTTAAACAGCAATGCAAGAAATCTAGGCTGCTTCAGCTTTGCATAATTCTATTTTAACATTCATTTGAGAGCGAAGGCTGCTGAAAACTTTTAATAATCCGGTCACAAAATACATAAGTCAACCACTATTTTTTAGAAGAAAATCAAGTTCCTAGAAGACTCCTTTTCTAAGAAGAATCGCATTGACGATGAATCATTTAATTGCTTCTTAGAATCATGCATATCCGATTCATCACCAAAATCTGATTATCCGAGTCATAAATTTTCATCTCAACTCGTCTTTGTCACTAACTTCGCCTTAAAAAAAAAAAAAAAAAAAAAGGCAGTAAAACGTTGCCTTGCATCAGAGGTAAAATTACAGATGTTGACATAATTAACTTTATATTCCATTAACATAAATCATTGAAGGACATACCAGCAATAAAAATGATTATAGCAGTTAAGCAAATCTGATAGAGATTACATCCCTTTATTTTGACAGAGAAAATTAAAATAATCATGCATCAAGTGCTATTATTGTCCCAGAAAGAGAATTTTGATTAAGAGCTTAATATCCTTCCTGAAATGAAAATCATACACTCTCAAAAACGTTTTCAAATGTAATTAACTCAATGAAAAAAAAAAACAATAAGGATAATTATGCAATATATATATATATATATATATATATATATATATATATGTGTGTGTGTGTGTGTGTGTGTGTGTGTATGTATATATATATGTATATATATATATATATATATTTCTGAGTTTGACCTTGACATTAGGTTTCATAAAGCTTCAGACAACAAAATGAAACGGCAATTGAGCCTCGGACTCGGGTCCAGACGAGATAATTTGAGGCAAGGGATTGACTCGACTCAAATTTAAGCAACCTGTTTCGAGATCCATAAATAAAACAGGTGAGACGAATATTTTTCTCCTTTTTATCTTTTTATTTTTCTTCTCTATATATCTTTTTTTTTCTTTACTTTTCCTCGTTTTCTTCTTTTTCTTCTCATCTCCCCCTTTTATTTCTCTTTTCTCTTATCCTTCCTTTCCTTCTCTTCCATCTTTTTCTTTTTCTTTTCTTTCCTTATCTTCTTGTTTTCTTCTCCTTTCCCTTCTTTTTTGGTTCTCCTATGTCTTCTTTTTGTTGTCTCTTTCATCTTTCGTTTATTATTTTATTTATTTTACTGCCGAATTTCTTATTCCTCATTTTGTCAGGCGTTTTTTCAATTGTTTTATCTACATTAATTTCTTTATCTCTTTTTCCTTCTTAGA
>BOPN01000070.1:627834-630334 GCA_017312705.2 Penaeus japonicus
GAAAGCTTTTCGACACCCCACTATGGACTAAACTATTTAGAAAAATGAATAAATAAATAAAAAATAATACAAATATATAAGATGAATATAGAAATTATACACACACATACACACACACACACACACACACACACACACACACACACACATATATATATATATATATACACATATATTTATTCATATTTTTATACGTGTATATATGCGCGTGTGTGTGTGTTTAGATGCATTATATTACTACAGTGCAACCCTATACCAAGCGCCCTCCCGATTTCCTGGCCCAGAGCGATCGCAAGGCCAGACGTCGCAGCGCCCGTCTCACGAAGGCCACCCAGGGCACCGTCTTGCACGAGAGGGTCGAAGGAAGGGCATGGCGAAGGTGTGACGCGGACAATATAAGGTCAAAGAAATGGATTCAATAAATTGCCATCAAAGTCAGCTCAGGTCAGAAGGGTATGTGACCTTGTGTATTTATTGTAGCACTTTTATGTTCCCTTACGATTGCCATTGGCGTGTATGGCAATTGCAATATATATATAGGGATGATGATAATATCCATGGTGTATTTGTTACCATTGTTAGCATAATGAATATAATCATAGCAATAATAATAATAATGACATACTACCAAAATAAATAATGATGGTATAGACATATGACGAGGATTATAATAACAATGATATTGATACCATTATTATCATCATTGTCGACTATAAACTTTTTTCTTACCATAGGCCTGTATGACACCTAGCGAAATTTTCAAGGCAAATCCGGGAGAGAAGACAAAATATATCTGAATATATTAGATCAAAATGCATAATTACATTTTCTAATGTATCAGACGAGTTCAAATAATCACATATCTTCTTTTGGTCTCGAAAAGGTCACGCATTGCATGTTTCAACAATTTACAAGAGCAATCTGTATCCGATTCTAATTCCCACGAGCACAATACACTGTCTAATAGATAATATTCCAATTACTAACACTGATATTCTCTATATTGTTCTAATCTTAGTATATGCACTATCAAATCAAGTACAAAGATTTCTCATCGGTGACGTGGCGGGTCGTTACCGTAGACTTTATCGCGTGTATATCTTCGCAGATTAAATTAAATGCGAATTTTGAAATAGGATAAGTATATAGAAGACAATGATTATTCTTTTTTTAACGGTAATGATTATAGTGATGAATAAGATAGTAATATCGATGATAGGGATAATAATACCGTTGCTGATGAAAATGATGATGATGATAATGATAGTAAGGGTAATAATGCTAATAATGATTACGATGATATTAACAATATGATCATAACAGTGAAGGTAGAAATAATAATAACAATAGCTACAATAATGAAATTATAATAACATGGATAAAAACAGTAAGGATAATAATAGTAATGCTATTCACAATGTTGATTAAAACTATCGTAATGATAACAATAATGATAATAACAATAATAATCATCATTAGGGCATTAATAATGACAATGATAGTAATTATGATTCTCATAAAAGTGAAAATAATGACACTTCTAGTAAAAATACTTGTAGTGATAATGAAATGGTTCATTATGAATACTGATGATAATGATTATCATTATTATCATTATCTTTACTTTCATTAACATTATTATCATAATCATAGTTATCATCACTATCATTATCATTATTGTTGTATCATTATCACTATTACCATTATCATCATTATCATCATTATTACATCATTATCATTATCTGATGACAATCGTCATCATCATCATTATCATCATCACCATAATCGATATCATCATCATAAATAATGACGATGAAAATAGTAGCAACAATAAGGTCCATAACTGCATGTTCTTGGCCTCAAAAACAGACGTAAGAAGATTCGTATTTGATCACACATTTGCATAGCGCTGTACATCAGATATCTCTTCATATTTTTCAATCGTTTTCAATTAGCATCTAAGCAAATAACGGAATATTTGTAAACGTGTGTGTATAGTACATATACACAGACAAATAAATAAATGAAATGAAAATGCAATTATAGAAAAAGCAAGTTAATGAGAGAGAGAGAGAGAGAGAGAGAGAGAGAGAGAGAGAGAGAGAGAGAGAGAGAGAGAGAGAGAGAGAGAGAGAGAGAGAGAATATATATATATATATATATATATATATATATATATATATATATATATATATATATATATATATAAATATTTCACGTCAAATTGCTTATACAGCACATCACGTCATCGCAAACAAGGGCATAATTCATACCAGATCCAAGAGGAATAAAGTCGAATTCGAAATCTATCTCACTAGAATCAGAATAATCAAAGGCGGACTCAGAATCAGTTTCTCCTAATTAAACACAATTTAATTGGGATGGATATCACGAACTATTGTGAATAATCAAGAGCGTAAATCATGTTAAATAAACTAAGAAATTGGATACAATAGGATGTCTGAGATCGTGAATACAGTACTTGCAAGTGGTAATTGAA
>BOPN01000070.1:642834-652834 GCA_017312705.2 Penaeus japonicus
GAAAGAAGTAGAGAGCAGAAGATTTGAGACAACTACAGGAAAAAGAAACAAACACAATATTAATTGGAAAGCGAACAATGACATTGCTAAAAAATGTAATGGCATCGGTAATGATAACAATAATAACAATGATAATGATAATAATATTCTCAAAAGCTAAATTAGCAGTAATTATCTTAATAATGATGATGGTCTTGAAGTGTAATAATGATGATGCTATTACTACTACCACTGCTAGTGATACTAATAATGATGATTATCTTTACCATGGTATTAATGATGATAATGACGATAATGCTAATGATGGTAATAACGATCATATTAACAGTCATGGTAATAACAATTATGGCGATAACACAAAATACATGATAACAATAACAGTTAAAATAGAAATTATATTGATAATTAAATTACTGATAATTATTATCACAACACTAATATCAGTAAGTGTGAAAAGGAAATGGATTATAAGTAAAAGATAAAAGTAAAGATTAGTGATGATAACGATGATGATATATGTTTCCTATCACCATCATCACCATTGTCATCATTATTGTCTATTATTATCAATAGTATTATTATTGCTGTCATTATTATCATCATTATCATCTTTATATCACTGTCATCATTATCCTTTTATCATCAGCATCTTTGTTATATCATTATTATCATTATTACCGTTTTCATTATGATCACCACTACTAATTTCCTAATCATCATTATAATTGTTGTTATCACCATCATTACCATGGTCATTATCCTGTTAATGGCGGTGATGAATGTATTAAAAAGACTAATGATAGACTGAATAATTTCGATGATTTTTTAAATTTTATTTCCTTTCAGTCTTCCCAATATCATCACCAAATTTCCAATCAAGATGAATATATGAAAACAAAAAGAAAGATATTAGATATCAGACAAACCCAGGTGTTTAGTTCCATCAGAGAAAACGTATGGTTCCGGCACGTTTAAGGGGTGGCTCGTTTAATCTCTCCCTTCTCTCTCTCTCTCTCTCTCTCTCTTTCTCTTTCTCTTTCTCTTTCTCTTTCTCTTTCTCTTTCTCTTTCTCTTTCTCTTTCTCTTTCTCTTTCTCTTTCTCTTTCTCTTTCTCTTTCTCTTTCTCTCTCTCTCTCTCTCTCTCTCTCTCTCTCTCTCTCTCTCTCTCTCTCTCTCTCTCTCTCTCTCCCTCTCTCTCTCTCTCTCTCTCTCTCTCTATTTATCTCTCTCTCTCTCTCTCTCTCTCTATCTCTATCTCTCTCTCTCTCTCTTTCTCTCTCTCTCTCTCTCTCTTTCTCTCTCTCTCTCTCTCTCTCTCTCTCTCTCTCTCTCTCTCTCTCTCTTTCTCTTTCTCTTTCTCTCTCTCTCTCTCTCTCTCTCCCTCTCTCTCTCTCTCTCTCTCTCTCTCTCTCTCTCTCTCTCTCTCTCTCTTCTCTCTCTTTCTCTCTCCTTTCCCCTCTCTCTCCCTCCCCCCCTCTCTCTCTTATTCTTTAATTTCCCTCTATCTTCCTTCTTTCCTTATCTTCTCCCCGTCACTTTCTTCCCCTAATTTAAACTCTTATCTTCTTGCATATTCCACTTATTCAAAAAGTTTAATCTTCAGAACCGATTGATTTACTGGTCAGTCGTAAGGGAGTCTAGATAACGGACTCCAAACATGTGGTCTTTTGCGGTCTGTTTTTTTCCCGATAATCTGTGACCATTAGCATCCTTCGTGGTATTTCCTGTAGGAAGAAGAAGAAGAAGATAAAGGAAAATAAGAAGAAGAAGAAGAAGAAAAAAAAAAAAAAAAAAAGAGGAAGACGATGATGATGAAGTAGAAGACGAAGATGAGGATGATGAAGAGGTTAGGTAAGTGGATGATGAAGGTGAAGAAGAAAATAGAAAGAAGACATGAAAATTATTAAGAAAAATAGGAGAATTAGGAGGCGAAGGAGAAGAAGAAGAAGAAAGAAGTCGACGAAGAAAGAGAGAGGAAAAAATAAATAAGCTGTAGACGAAAGATAAAAGAAACAGATAAAAGTATGAAGAAAGAGAAGAAAAAAGAAGGAAATAAAACCGAAAATAGAAATAAAGATAAAGAGAAGAATATCAAACGAAAACGAAGAAGAAACAAAATCCCGAAACGAGACCTAGGCACAACGGGCTTATCTTTTTTTTTTTACCCGCGTTTGGTCCTCAATAAAGATTAACCAGTAACTGTTAAAGAGATTACCATGCATTAAGTTTATCGTCGTAGGGAGCTCGTGTCTTTGTCTTGGAAGTACATCGCATGACGGCGAGGGTGCGACAGTTATGGAGAAGTGTTAGATATCCGTGAATTAAAAGGAGATTGTTTTTTGCGGGAATGAGTATTCAGTTCCTTGAACCAATTTGTATTTTTTTTTCGGTGAATGAGGGCGTGAGAATGCTTCGTGGGTGGACTGTGGGCGGCGAAGACAAGGAGGAAGAGCATGGGCGGCTTTTGAGATTAGTACGTTTAATTAAACAGTGTCAAAATAAATGACAAACAGAACGTATGGCTAGATGTTATTTACAGAACTGAACAAGATGTTAACATGTAGGAACACGTATACACATATAGATACAGATGGATACGCATAAACACTCATACACACACTCACTGACACGCACACAAACACACACACACAAACACACACACCGCTCGTACGCACAAGTACACAAACACATAAACACACACAAATACAGTATGTAATCTGCGTTTTCAAATAAACATAAATACACACACACCTGAAAAATACATTCATGCGCACCTTTCACATAAAAATAGAAACATACACAGCCTATAATCTTTGGAAACCTCATTGCTCATTGGCGTGATCTGAGAGGAAGAGAAAGGGGCAGGAATTCCTTGTCTTTGTACAAGGAAAGATGCCAAGCAAGAAATATATATAATGAGGATGATAATGATAAAAACAACTACAATAATGATAATAATACTGTTGATAATGATAGTGATAACAAAAATTACAATAATAATGATAATGATAGGGATGATAATTATAATGATACAACTACTGCTACTGTTGCTACTAATAATGATAATGATGATAATATTTGTAATGATAATTATTCTAAAGAAAATAATGTCAATTATGATAATTATTCTGATGATGACAAAATGACAGAGATAAATATACTGATGGTGATAATAATATCACTATCAATAAAGATGATAATGATGATGATGATAGTAATGCTAATAGTAATAATGATATTGATAATTATGGAAATAATGATAATGATAACAACTGTAATAACAATCAGTAGTAATAACAATGATAACGATAATAATGATAATGGTAATAAGGCTGATAACGATAATAATGATAATGGTAATAAGGCTGATAACTATAATAATGATAATAACAACAATAATAATAGTGGTAATAAACAAGGACAATCAAAACTTCTAGAAATTAGTCAATTAACAAGCACACTGATCCAAGCAAGCCCTCCGCCTCAAGCACATAATTGACAGTCGCTTTACACGAGCAGGTGCACCTCAAAGGCTAAGGCAAAATGCGGAAACATCAGGTCAAACGCATTCCTTTATGCTCGTTGCGTTAAGTGCCAAATCTGCATTGCAATCTCTCCCCCCCCCCTTCTATCTTTTATTCCCCCTCCCCTCCCCCTCTTCCCGAACTATGGTTTGCCCTCCACTTCTCCCCTCCCCTTATCCTTGACTTCTTCTCCCCTCACCTCCCCAACTGTGGTTTACTCTCCCCTCCTCCCCCATGGGTCACCCTCCCTTCCTCCTCCCCCATGGGTCACCCTCCCCTCCTCCTCCCCCATGGATCACCCTCCCTTCCTCCTCCCCCATGGATCACCCTCCCTTCCCCCTCCCCCATGGGCCACCCTCCCTTCCTCCTCCCCCATGGTTTACCCTCCCCTCCTCCTCCCCCATGGTTTACTCTCCCCCACCCCCTCCCCTCTCATACTTCACTCTCATCGGGCGACAGCACAAACAAGGGATTGTGATTTTTACTGGCATCTGTGTGACTGTGCTTGTGTTTATGTTTGCGTCTCTGNATATATATATATATATATATATATATATATATATATATATATATATATATATATACATATATATTGACTTGAGGCCTTTTGCAGGTGATCTAATCAGGTATGTCTTGGGGAGTGTTTGAAAGAGATGACCAGGCATTCTCGCCGACTGCGTGCTGTACGTACTGGTAGTAGTGGAATTGATGATAAAGATAATAATAAGACAGTAGTAGAAATGATCATGATAGTAATAGCAATAATAGCGATAATGATATAATATGACGAAAATAAGAAGAATAATTATGCCATAGGTACTATTTCTATTAATGATGATTAGGATAAAATTGGTATTAATGCTAATAATGATCCAAGGAATGATAATGAGGATGAAACTGATATCAATATCAACTGATAATAGTAATGGTGGTAATGATGATAATCAAATGATAATGATACTGATAACGGAACCAATAAAAGAAATGATAAAAAGAATGATAATAGTGATGATGATAATGATAGTAGGAGTGCTAATGATAACATTATGGAAATTCTTATCACTCTTATTTTTATTATTCCTATGATTCCTATGATCAATATAATGATGTTGATAATGACCATAATAGTTGCAATGATTTCTCTTTGATTAAGAAAGAATAGAAGTGTTTCCACACTCCAGATAGATCCTTCTCCTCTGGAGAAAGGGTAGATAGATGAAGAAGGTGGATAAAGATATATAAGTTAGCAAAATATAGTGACAGTATAGGATAGTCTCCCCTTAAGAAAAAAATTATTTCGTGTAATATTTTTTAAAGTCAACTCTGTATGATGTTTTTGTTCGTTTGTTTGTTTAATCTTTTATCCGTGAAGAATAACAACTCGCAGTTGTTGTCATTGTTGTCTTTAATTGTTGTGAATCTTCGGAGATTTTCTCCAGCTGTCAAGAGGAATTATTCTCGCTATATGTTGTTGCTGTCGCTGTTGTTGTCACTGTTGCTGTTGTTGCTCTTGTTATTGTTCTTGAGCTTGTTTTTTCTTCTCCCGCCATAAGGAACTGCAGCTAAGCCGAGCCGGGGCGACGTGGCCGGACGAAGCGGCCTCTGTAAACCTAATAATTAAAGTATTGCCGCTCGTAGACCCCGACCGGCCACGCGGACGCACACATGTTGCCATTTCACCTTGCAAACTGCGTTGTTTCGCGCTCTGCAACCGGGTTTTCGCGTCCGACTAGGCCTATGGGTGTGAAGATAACTTTAGAGAAGGTAGGAATTCGCTGCGAATGATGGAAAGGATTGAAATTAGGTTGAGAACAGGTTGATGGCCTTCCGTCGGCGAGGGAGGGTGTGACCCAGACTGGCGAGATCGAACACGACGTACATGTTTTTTTTTCTTTTTTTCTTCCCCTTCTCTTTTTTTTAAACAATTTCTATAACGTACACTGTGATGTACCTTATGTACGTTTGTGTGCGCTATTTGTTGTGTCATCCCAATTCGCGTAATTTAGATTAACGTCATGTAGCGCTGCATTCTCGCTGCATTTTCTCTGGTCGTTTTCTTTGTATGCTTTTAATTTGATATTTTGAAATCTGAAATATACTTTAACATTATCATTCAATATCAAATATATGGCCAGCAAGAAGTGATTATAGCAACTCATTTGCGCGATATTTGTATGACGTGAAATGTGGCTGATAAACTCCGTAGACTTCGACACAAAATCATACCGTAACTGGGTACAAATTGCACTTGAAGCGTAACGAGAATTTCAAATATATTGAAATAATCATATTCATAAAGGAATATGCAAACAAAAGAAAAAACAAAATGTATCTGAAAAGGGAAAAGAAAGCAAAATGAAACAAAAGAAAACCTAAGACGAAAAAACAAAAGATAAAAAGAAAGAAGTAGAGAGCAGAAGATTTGAGACAACTACAGGAACAAGAAACAAACACAATATTAATTGGAAAGCGAACAATGACATTGCTAAAAAATGTAATGGCATCGGTAATGATAACAATAATAACAATGATAATGATAATAATATTCTCAAAAGCTAAATTAGCAGTAATTATCTTAATAATGATGATGTTCTTGAAGTGTAATAATGATGATGATATTATTACCACCACTACTAATGATACTAATAATAATGATTATCTTTACCATGGTATTAATGATGATAATGACGATAATGATAATGATGGTAATAAAGATCATATTAACAGTCATGGTAATAACAATTATGGCGATAACACAAAATACATGATAACAATAACAGTTAAAACAGAAATTATATTGATAATAAAATTACTGATAATTATTATCACAACACTAATATCAGTAAGTGTGAAAAGGAAATGGATTATAAGTAAAAGATAAAAGTAAAGATTAGTGGTGATAACGATGATGATATATGTTTCCTATCACCATCATCACCATTGTCATCATTATTGTCTATTATTATCAATAGTATTATTATTGCTGTTATTATTATCATCATTATCATCTTTATATCACTGTCATCATTATCCTTTTATCATCAGCATCATTGTTATATCATTATTATCATTATTACCGTTTTCATTATGATCACCACTACTAATTTCCTAATCATCATTATAATTGTTGTTATCACCATCATTACCATGGTCGTATCCTGTTAATGGCGGTGATGAATGTATTAAAAAGACTAATGATAGACTGAATAATTTCGATGATTTTTTAAATTTTATTTCCTTTCAGTCTTCCCAATATCATCACCAAATTTCCAATCAAGATGAATATATGAAAACAAAAAGAAAGATATTAGATATCAGACAAACCCAGGTGTTTAGTTCCATCAGAGAAAACGTATGGTTCCGGCACGTTTAAGGGGTGGCTCGTTTAATCTCTCCCTTCTCTCTCTCTCTCTCTCTCTCTTTCTCTTTCTCTTTCTCTTTCTCTTTCTCTTTCTCTTTCTCTTTCTCTTTCTCTTTCTCTTTCTCTTTCTTTCTCTTTCTCTTTCTCTTTCTCTTTCTCTTTCTCTTTCTCTTTCTCTTTCTCTTTCTCTCTCTCTCTCTCTCTCTCTCTCTCTCTCTCTCTCTCTCCCTCTCTCTCTCTCTCTCTCTCTCTCTCTATTTCTCTCTCTCTCTCTCTCTCTCTCTCTCTATCTCTATCTCTCTCTCTCTCTCTTTCTCTCTCTCTCTCTCTCTCTTTCTCTCTCTCTCTCTCTCTCTCTCTCTCTCTCTCTCTCTCTCTCTCTCTTTCTCTTTCTCTTTCTCTCTCTCTCTCTCTCTCTCTCCCTCTCTCTCTCTCTCTCTCTCTCTCTCTCTCTCTCTCTCTCTCTCTCTCTCTTCTCTCTCTTTCTCTCTCCTTTCCCCTCTCTCTCCCTCCCCCCCTCTCTCTCTTATTCTTTAATTTCCCTCTATCTTCCTTCTTTCCTTATCTTCTCCCCGTCACTTTCTTCCCCTAATTTAAACTCTTATCTTCTTGCATATTCCACTTATTCAAAAAGTTTAATCTTCAGAACCGATTGATTTACTGGTCAGTCGAAGGGAGTCTAGATAACGGGCTCCAAACATGTGGTCTTTTGCGGTCTGTTTTTTCCCGGTCATCTGTGACCATTAGCATCCTTCGTGGTATTTCCTGTGAAGAAAGAAGAAGATAAAGGAAAATAAGAAAGAGAAGAAGAAAGAAAAAAAAAAAAGAGGAAGACGATGATGATGAAGTAGAAGACGAAGATGAGGATGATGAAGAGGTTAGGTAAGTGGATGATGAAGGTGAAGAAGAGAAAATAGAAAAGAAGACCGCAAGAAAATTATTAAGAAAAATAGGAGAATTAGGAGGCGAAGGAGAAGAAGAAGAAGAAAGAAGTCGACGAAGAAAGAGAGAGGAAAAAATAAATAAGCTGTAGACGAAAGATAAAAGAAACAGATAAAAGTATGAAGAAAGAGAAGAAAAAAGAAGGAAATAAAACCGAAAATAGAAATAAAGATAAAGAGAAGAATATCAAACGAAAACGAAGAAGAAACAAAATCCCGAAACGAGACCTAGGCACAACGGGCTTATCTTTTTTTTTTTACCCGCGTTTGGTCCTCAATAAAGATTAACCAGTAACTGTTAAAGAGATTACCATGCATTAAGTTTATCGTCGTAGGGAGCTCGTGTCTTTGTCTTGGAAGTACATCGCATGACGTAGAAGGTGCGACAGTTATGGAGAAGTGTTAGATATCCGTGAATTAAAAGGAGATCGTTTTTTGCGGGAATGAGTATTCAGTTCCTTGAACCAATTTGTATTTTTTTTTTCGGTGAATGAGGGCGTGAGAATGCTTCGTGGGTGGACTGTGGGCGGCGAAGACCAAGGGAGGAAGAGCATGCAGGCGAGCTTTTGAGATTAGTACGTTTAATTAAACAGTGTCAAAATAAATGACAAACAGAACGTATGGCTAGATGTTATTTACAGAACTGAACAAGATCTTAACATGTAGGGACGCGTACACACATATAGATACAGATGGATACGCATAAAGACACACACACACACACGCAAACACACACACAAACACACACACACACACACACACACCGCTCATACGCACAGATACACAAACACACACAGATACAGTATGTAATCTGCGTTTTCAAATAAACATAAATACACACACACATGAAAAATACATTCATGTGCACCTTTCACATACAAATAGAATCATACACAGCCTATAATCTTTGGAAACCTCATTGCTCATTGGCGTGATCTGTGAGGAAGAGTAAGGGGCAGGAATTCATTGTCTTTGTACAAAGAAAGATGCCAGGCAAGAAATATATATAACGAGGATGATAATGATAAAAAACAAGTACAATAATGATAATAATACTGTTGATAAGGATAGTGATAACAAAAATGACAATAATAATGATAATGATAGGGATGATAATTATAATGATACAATTACTGCTACTGTTGCTACTAATAATGATGATAATATTTGTAATGATAATTATTCTAAAGAAAATAATGTCAATTATGATAATTATTCTGATGTTGACAAAAATGACAGAGATAAATATATTGATGGTGATAATAATATTCCTATCAATAACGATGATAATGATGATGATGATAGTAATGCAATGCTAATAGTAATAGTGATATTGATCATGAGGGAAATAATGATAATGATAACAATTGTAATAACAATTAGTAGTAATAACAATGATAACGATAATAATGATAATGGTAATAAGGCTGATAACGATAATAATGATAATGGTAATAAGGCTGATAACTATGATAATGATAATAACAACAATAATAGTGGTAATAAAGACAATCAAAACTTCTAGAAATTAGTCAATTAACAAGCACACTGATCCAAGCACGCCCTCCGCCTCAAACACATAATTGACAGTCGCTTTACACGAGCAGGTGCACCTCAAAGGCTAAGGCGATGTGCGGAAACATCAGGTCAAACGCGTTCCTTTATGCTCGTTGCGTTAAGTGCCAAATCTGCATTGCAATCTCTCCACCCCCCCCTTCTATCTTTTATTCCCTCTCTCCCTCCCCCCATGGTTTGTCCTCCCCTTCTTCTCCCATCCCCTTATCCTTGACTTCTCCTCCCCTCACCTCCCCAACCGTGGTTTACTCTCCCCTCCTCCCCCATGGGTCACCCTCCCTTCTTCCTCCCCCATGGGTTACCCTCCCCTCCTCCTCCCCCATGGGTCACACTCCCTGCCTCCTCCCCTGCCATGGATCACCCTCCCTTCCTCCCCTGCCATGGATCACCCTCCCTTCCTCCTCCCCCATGGTTTACCCTCCTCTCCTTCCCCTCTCCCATGGCTTACTCTCCCCCACCCCCTCCCCCTCTCATACTTCACTCTCATCGGGCGACAGCACAAACAAGGGATTGTGATTTTTACTGGCATCTGTGTGACTGTGCTTGTGTTTATGTTTGCGTCTGTGCGTATGAATGTGTGTGCGTGCGTACTTATGTGT
>BOPN01000070.1:667834-680334 GCA_017312705.2 Penaeus japonicus
CACCTCCGACGCCGCGCCAGGACCCCCACCCCAAGCAACGCCTCCCGGGCGGCGAAACCCCTGCGAGTGAATCCTGCCTCCTGCAACACGAGAGGATGCCGACCGACACCTCGTCTGGCACCTGCATCAGTGCCAGGCAAGAGAGTGCCAAGCCGGTCAGAATCCTACGCGAGGCTGCATCCTACAGCGCCCATCAAGAGGCTTAATGTGTTGTTGCAAGGTGGTAATGCGACTCATCCTGAATACATACGGGAATAGGATAGCGGCTTACTGCAAGCTTATCTGCTGGAGGAGATGATGGTTGTGGTGATGAAGATGGTGGTGAAATGATAGGAACAATGTACAGTAATAGTGATAACAGAAGGATGATAGTGAAAATGATAATAATTGTAGTTTTTGAGATAGTAATGATGATGATAACAATGGTGATGATGATGATTATAATGATGATGGTAATGACATTAGTAATAATGTAATAGATGATAGCAATGATAGATTGATAGATAGACAATATACATAGTTATTAAAAAGATTACGGTATACGACCATTGGCAAAGCCTGTGCGCATAGGACCTGCGGCACAGAGTAATGGTAAAGCAAATAAAGATAACAATAAAATCAAACAAAGCATAAAGCAATCTAGTTTATAGATACATGGCATAGGAAAAATCACCGAAATAGTTTTCTGAATAATTAAGGTTTATTTTGGCACGTCAGTCTTGTGCAAAGGCTGGATCAAGCCGGAGCAACTTGCAATCAGCCGTGATGTTAAAAGCAGATCTTGACCGAGCCATTCACAAAAAAAAGTTAATTATGGACAGTTCCCTTTTTATGAATGGATCTATTTCGCCTTTTTTTCTGCTGTAGTCTCTTTCTCTCTCTCACACACACACTCTCTCTCTCTCTCTCTCTCTCTCTCTCTCTCTCTCTCTCTCTCTCTCTCTCTCTCTCTCCCTCCCTCCCTCCCTCCCTCTCCCCCTCTCTCTCTCTCTCTCTTTCTCCCCCCCTCTCTTTCTATGTAATCATTATCAAGATTTCCTTCTTTCTTTCCTTCTTCTCCTTTTGTTTTGCATTATGTCTTTACATTTTTCCTAAGAACAGACTATGGGGAGAAGCACAAAATACATAATTAAGATATTCCTTCAATGAAGGATAATATCCTTACATTTTCCTCATGAATGTCTATAACATTTATTATTTTTTCTTTAACAAATCATCTATCGTCAGGGCTCATGAATCTGTGTAAATGATTTAAATCACTAACAGCGCACAGTGGATAATAAGCACTGTACGAGTTAATGTACAAAGTAATAAGATATAGCCATTATCAAAGCCATGTTTGCTATATACGGGGGACGGAGCAAGCGTTTTGATAAATATATTGGATATATCAAGAAACGGGTTTATATTTTATGCTGTTGCAAAGTAACTTTCTTCCAAGGTAGTCATGATAAGTGTATATACGATAATTTAAGTAAAGAGGCAAGCCTTCTGTTTATACATTCGCAACCAGATGTTAATGCCCATGTATACATACATATACGCACATACACTAATGTTAGCACACATAGATCTGTTCCAGATAAACGCTCATACAAAATAACACACACGCATACATGGACACAGAACGCAAACACTCAAACACACACGTACACAAACAAACAAATGATCAAATACACAGACAAACACTACCTTGTTACCGAGGGGAAACACCCATAAAACTCAAATCCATCTGGTCACAAAGCAGGTAACTGCATCTCAACAACTGCACTATCACTGCAACATGGGGAAATAAAAGACAGTACTTGTATGCAATTGAATTAGTATCGTTATTGCTATCACGGATTCAATTCATTTAGTGAATATTTTCCATTTGATTCTGATGTCTTTATTTCGTAAAAGACATCTCGATAATACGTATATGCAATGGATGTGTGAGGTGTAATATAAATGATATTCAAAGTTTGATATATGCAACATGTTTATGATTTAAAATGCATGATATATTGTTAAGCATTGAGATGTAACACGTGCTTATTTCCAAAACAAATCCTTCATTTTAACGAGTCAAAAATATTTTCCCAATTTGCTCACCTTCAAAAATAAAACCTTCGTATGATATATTGATCCCACAAGGTATTTCTTCATCTTTTATGTGACTGCAGTATGATAAGCATAAAAGAATATATAAGAATATTTTTTATAGTAGAAAAAAATGATGAAAAAATATGCAGCCTTTTCCGAAAGGAAGATAGAAGGAATAATTATATAAAAAAAATAGAAAGAAAGATTAAAGCAAAGCCAGAAATACACTTTCTTTCTGAGAAATAGAAATAGAAAAAGAAAAAAAAATCAAAAGAAAAAGAAAAAGAAAATAAAGGAAGATCAAAGCACATTGCAAAAAGCTTCGCCACAAGAGATTTTCCTCGAAGGACGCCCAGGACATCGTGGCTCTTGCAACACGAGAGGGTGCCGACCGACACCGCCGTACATCATCGCTAATTCATCACATCAACTTCAACCAAAAGCATCATCGTAAAACCTCCTTCGGCGAACACCCCTCCCCCACTCCCCCCTCCCCCAGCCACTTGCCCTCTCCTCCTTACACTCCCCCTCCCCCTCCCCCCTCCCCCAACCACTTGCCCTCTCCTCTGTACACCCCCCCCCCACTGCCTCCTCTCCCATGCCCCCTACCCTCTACCTTCTCTACCCCTTGCTCCCTACCCCCCCTACCCACTAGCTCCATCCCCTTGCCCCCTACCCCCTGCCATTGCCCTCTCCCCCCTACCTTACTCTACCCCCCCCCCCCCCTGACGCGTTTTAAAAAGGAGCCGCAACAGTAAAGTGCCAACAAATACACTTTCTCTTATGGGTGCCACACGAGCCTGGCACCTTTTTACGACCTTGTACGAGCGACACCCGACGACCCCTCCCCCCTACCCCTACCCCCCTCGTCTCCTTGGACTTGCCTGCAGGGGGTCCTTCAGATCCTGCCTGCCTGCCTTCCTCCTTCTCCTCTTCCTATCCTCTCTTTCCCTCTTCCTTCCTCCTTCTCCTCTTCCTATCCTCTCTTTCCCTCTTCCTTCCTCCTTCTCCTCCTCCTATCCTCTCTTTCCCTCTTCCTTCCTTCCTCACCTTTTCTCTTCCCTCAACCATCTTTTCGCCTGTATGTATTTAACACTCCGATTCTTTCTCTCTTTTCTCCTCGTCTCCTTTCTATCAATTTCTTCTTTTCCCACTTTCCTCTTTCTGTCTCCTCTCCCCTGCCTTACCCCTTTCCCACTCCGCCTCTTTCCTCCCCCCCCCCCCCCTAGTCTGCCTTCCTCATCTGCTCCTCTTCTCTCCCTCTCTTCCTCTCCACTTCCTTCTCCTGTCTCCCTACCCCCCCTTCTTTTTCCATTTATCATTTTTTATCCTTCCCTCTTTTCATCTTCCTCCGCTTCCCTCCCCCTCCCCCTCCCCTCCGTCATCCTCCTCCACCCCCTCCCCCCCCTCCCCCCTTCCCCCACGAACATATCCTTCTTGCAAGATGTTGTCACAAGGCACCTCCGCTTTTAAAATGAATTATGATAAAAACCCTGGCCGGGGATGTTCATGTGTCTTTTGTATAATCGATGCACTTGCAATAAAACCCATTAGTGCATTCAGATCCTTTTCAGGCAAAGAAAAAGAAAAACAACTGCCATGAAACAATACCTTCAGATTCTATTCAGTGAAACAAAACAAAATGCACAAAAACTGAATTAAACCACACTATGTGTTTATATCCTATTCAAATAAGATTTTAAAAAATAATGATTGATGAAATCTCAGTAAAAGGTAAAATAAATATAGGAATTCCTTTATTCTTTTATTTATTTATTCCTTTATTCCGCTATCACTGCTTACACTTCAACAAAAAGGAAAATAACTATAAAACTCCATCATGCATTAGGACCTTATCCAAATACAAAAAAAATAAAAAAAAATAAAAATAAAAACAAATAAAAAATCCGTTTCTACTACAAAAAAACGAGCTAAAAAAACGGCTCTTTGACTGAAATAAACAAAAGAAACCTTGCTTGCATCGTGCCATCCATCACGGCACTAACTCACACAAGTGCCATAATTCGGTAAGGTTTTGAGGATGAATTTACGAGGTGAATCTCTGAGGTTTTATTGCATTATCTGTTTATTGTGATTCTCCGTGACGTAAGGTTACGGACACTCGCTGGGGTATTTGGATTTGCTTACGAGTAGTTGTTGTTGTTGTTTGTTTGTTTGTTTTGGCCTTCTATAAAAAGAGGTCGTGGCCACTATGACCTTTTTTCATTTTTTTCTTCTGTACTCTCCTTCTCTTTTCATGCTGAGTTGTCAGTTTCTTACATTCATCACTATTTACCATTTTCATTATTGTTATTGTCATTCAGATTATCGTTTTTATTACTCTTATCATTACCATTCAATTTATCCTCCTCATTCCCCTTCGTCTTTCGTCTCTTCTTTTTCTTGTTTTTTTCCCCATTATTCTCGTTTATGATACAATTCAGCTCTTATTTACATCATGGACAAATAAATCCAGTTTGACACGAGCGCAAAACAAATCTGGTTTAGAATCACCATGGGACATTAATCATGCTTGGTCAGCCGTTTTGTCAACGTCTAGAATACACTTATATTTGGTTAATGATTACTTCAAGACGAAATTATAGATAACACGAAGCACCGTCGCAGGAAAAAAGGTTACGACTTTCCGTAAATGGAAGTCAAGAAGTAGTATATTCACACTTTACTCTCCGCTCCCTCATGATCTCTCTTCTCTCTCTCTCTCTCGCTCTCTCTCTCTCTCTCTTTCTTTCTCTCTCTCTCTATATATATATCTCTCTCTTTCTCTCTCTCTCTTTCTCTCTAGTTCTCTCTCTCTCTCTCTCTCTCTCTTCTTTCTCTCTCTCTCTCTCTCTCTTTCTCTCCCTCTCTCTCTCTCTCTCTCTCTCTCTCTCTCTCTCTCTCTCTCTCTCTCTCTCTCTCCCTCTCTCTCCCTCTCTCTCCCTGTCACCCTTTTCCTTCCCCTCTTTACCCTACATCCTCTCTTTCTCCCTTCCTCTCTCTGTCTCCATGCTCTTAAACCCCATAGACTTGTCCATCAGGCATGTTATTCATCAGAGTTTACTCACATTCACTACTATTTACCGAGCGTCTCTTGTCATCCATCACCCGCACGCACTCATTCCTCACCCGCTCGGCTCCTGAATACCATACACGAAGGACAACAAATGAAAAAAGAGTGAGAGGGAAAAAAAAGAGGAGCTGAGACAGAAAAACATGTGTTGACATGTTATAGGGTTAAGGGAGGTGTGTATTTCCGTGATCTCTTGTATTTTTGGGTGATTGCTTTTATTTCTGTGAAATTAATCGGGTTTCAGCATATGTCACTGATGCATTCATGAGTGTATTGTATTGTCTATATTGAAAACACTGAAATTTAGAGAAATTAGATATTAACGGATAAACAAAAATGTGTCCGAGACGGAAAATTTTACAGTACTTTGGTGATGAAAATAATAACAATGATGATAATGATAATAATAGAAGTAATGATAAAGATAAAGTGAAATAGTAATAATAGAAATGCTTGAAATGAATATAGACTACACAGTAGTTATTTTATGCTAGAGTTATGAAGATAAGAGAGAAGCATGATAAATGATCTTTAGAGGTGGTAGCCCTTGTAGACAGCGCCATCTGTCA
The DNA here is from genome assembly GCA_017312705.2 of Penaeus japonicus. NCBI lineage: Eukaryota > Metazoa > Arthropoda > Malacostraca > Decapoda > Penaeidae > Penaeus > Penaeus japonicus. The sequence continues at coordinate 673,562 of BOPN01000070.1, forward strand.
CCAAGTCACCCCAGCGCAAGCATAACACTCTCTCAGTCGCTCTAACACGCCTCCTCGACTTAGTCATTCCACTCACGCCAAAAAGGACGAGAGTTCAATCCACACTCATCCCTAGTCAACACTCAGCATCCCACGTCCCTCTTCCATCCTCCCATTAAAAAAAAAAAAAAAAAAAAAAGAAAAAAAAGAAGAAAAAATAAATCCCCACCCATCATCTTTGTTTATATCCCAAAAATAAAATCCGGCTTTCGTTGAAGGACACTCTCTCACCTGCTAAGCACACGTCCTTACGAGATGATTCGCCAGGTCGGCAAACACGCAGGGGCGCCCTTCGAGGAGAGGCGGGCGGGCGGGCGGGTGGGCGGGCCAGGTTACCTCCCTCCGCCTTAAGTGAGGACCCGAGAGGGGAGTCACGCATTACAAACACACGAGAGGGCGCGGGACTTCTTCAAATGCAGGTGTTGAATTTCGCATGCGCTACATTGATATGAATGTGTGTCGGGGGGGTGGGAGGTGAGAGGTGGTGGGGTTGTGTGGGCGTGTGTGTGTGTGTAAGGGGGGGCGGGGGTGGGTGGGTGGATGTATTTGTGTGTCTTTGTATGATGGTAAGAAAAAACAAATGGTGCAATAAGTGTATATGTTTTGCAAGATGCACTATTCGTCACCATGTGCCTATTCGTCGTCATGTGCATTTCCTACAACATTTTTGTCTCATGAACACCTTTCCCCTTTTTCGCCTTCCCTTTAAAGGAAAGCGTTTGAGTGATACCTCATGCTTTGTGCTCATTATCAATATTCCATTAACTCGCGAGATACCTTATCCTCACCCCCTTTTTGCAACCCTTTAATGTCCTTTCCTCGGTCGTCGGTTTTACTCTTAATGGCCTCCCCCCTCCCCCCCTCCCCCCTCCCCCCTCCACAACCCCACCCATTGAAACACCACGCAAGTACTCTACCACCTGTTGAAAAATGATGCAATTATCCCTTTCTTTTCCTATTCTAATACGTGAAGATGCGTCACTCAAAATACCACTATCCTCCACTCACCCGTGACCCCAGTGATGACCCCAGATCGATTTTTGGACCCCATGTCATTAAAGCTTTAGATCCAGGTCACACACCGAAAGAAAAACACTATAGTTACTATTACTAATAACAATGGTATTGTTTCTGATGAGGATGATGTTAATGGTAGTAATGTTGAAGATGGTGATAATGATAAGAATGATAGTGAAGATAGTGATGATGATAATGATAATGATAATAATGCCCCTACTGATACTACTACTTCAATAAATACTACTACCATTACTACTATAATTACCACTACTATTAGTACTATGACTACCACGACTAATAATGATGATGGTGATTATGATGACAATAATGATAATAATGATAATGACAATAACACTAATATTAATAATGATAACGACATTGACGATTATGATGATGAAAATAATAACACTTATGAGAACATTGATAATGAAGATGATAATAATTTTGAAAATAATGATAATAATAGTGAGAATAAATTATGCTATTTATGATAATGATAAAGATCACCATGACAGTGATAATAACAATAATGATAATAATGATGATAGTAATGATAACAATAACAATAATGATAACAGGGATAATAACTATAATGGTAACAACAATAACAGTAGTGAAAATAATGATGATGATAATGATGAAGATAATGATAAAACAAGATAATGATGAAGATAATGATAAAACATGATAAGAACATGAAAATGATGATAATGATAACAAACTTACAATGATAATGATAATAGCTATGTATAATAACGAAAACAAAAATAACTGCAACAATAACAACAAAATAATTATGATAATAATAAAGAATAATAATAATAAACAAAAGAATGATAATTATGATTATGAAAATAATAACAATGATTAATAATGATGATAATAAAAGTAATAATAATGATAAAGTGATGATGATGATGATAAGAACAATAATAATAATTTCAGAAATAATAATAATAATAACATGAACCATACAGCACCATGTCCACTCTTGCCCCTCACCTGTCCACCCGCACCTATCCCCCTTCGTCTCCCACCCCGTCCCATCTGTAACACTTAAGAGAACTCACTACCACTTAAAACTTGAGTCTGGTAACCCGGCTTACCTACGAAGGGGTATTTTATCGCGTTGGTATTTCCATCGGCGACAGAAATGGCACTTTTTTGGGGGGACTGTTTCATTCTTTACGGATCTTGCTTTGAGGGCTTTGTGGTGTCTGGTACTTGGCTGATACGATGGTGGTGGTGGTGGTGGAGGGGGGGGATGGTGGTGGTGGGGGGATGGTGGCTGTGGTGGTGTTGTTGTTTCTGGTGGTGGGGATGGTAATGGTGGTGGTGTTGGTGGTGGTGGTAGTGTTAGTAATGGTGGTGGTGATGGGGATGGTGGTGGTGTTGTTGTTTCTGGTGGTGGGGATGGTAGTAGTGGTGGTGTTGATGGTGGGTGAGGTGGTGGGGATTATGCTGTTTTTGTTTTTGTTGTTAATGTTGTCGTTGTTGTTTTTGTTGTAATGGTGTTCAGTTCCTTAGAAGGTTTATGTGAAGAGGATAGAGAGACATGTGAAGGTGATTATAAAGATAATGAAAATAATGTTTAAAGGACAGAGTAACATGTGCGCGTCGGGGTCTCGATTGCAAACTGGAAATCCGAGATTGCATAACCACCATTTGATAATGTTGAACTCGCTGTATAAACTATCTAGTTTTGGGTCACATTTGCCATCATGTTAATTTTCAACCTATGCAAATTATGATTGTCGCTCCCAAAATATGTTTACAAATTGCCCAAGAACCTGTATCGTTAGACGGAAAAGTAATTAAGTCCTTTGGTAGGCTCCATGGGTTTCATGATCAATATTGACTTTGTTTATGTAAATATATATAAATATTTTTGTAGTGTCTCATCAACAGTGCGGAGAAATGTCTGTCAGGATCAATATAAAAATTAAATGGCATGCATTAAGATAGACATTTTTACGAACGCAGAACTTTCCATATAAGGTCGAGACAAGTTCGGCAAGTAACCTCCCTTATTTTCCAGCTTCTGATTAATGTAAAAAAAAATCACTAATCCATCAGGTATTATTCATGTATATGTATTTTTTCTGTTAATCCATCAATCATTATCCGATATCATCTGATCTAATATTCTACCCTCATACTGCATACACCACACTTACTCTACCACACCCTCAAACCTGCCTACCACCCACCCAACCCCCCTTCCCCTACGAGCGTCACCCTTCCTCACCCTGACTCGGACCCTTGCACACTACGAGATAAGGGAAGCGTGAAGGTACGTGAATCCTGGTGACAAAACAGCCATCATTCACCCTTATCAGCGAGTCACTCTAAACTGTTACGTGTTAACACTGTTGGGCGAAATGGATTCCTTCGTGTTGACATGTCTTGTGTTGTTAAGATTCCAGGGTGACACAGGCCGACTCGTAAGAAACCCTCGCGCAAGCTGAGAGGGCGGGTTAAGGTGTATATATCTTGCACTTCATTTAGTGTAGTATAGGGATATCCTCACGGGCTGGAAATTCGAGGTGAAAAATTAGTGATTCGCTAATATTTTCACTAATCAGAATTCAAGAATTCAGAACAGCTGACTGCGACCGGTCTACACTTCGCTTACACGTTTCCTCGCCCCTTTCCCATCCGTTTGCCAAAGGGTTAACGAATTAGCATCCTACACGCAAATAGACATATGACAATGACACATCACCGGAGAACAACAATCGAGAGGCGGAGCAGGATACAGGACAGAGGCAGGTACAGGATACAAGGATACAGGATATAAGACAGGAAGATAAGAGGATACAGGCTCTTTGATCCAAGCACAAGATATAAGATATATGATACATTGTAGTTGAATATAGGAAGTATATAAGATACAGTATACAATATATGATATACAGGATACAGAATGTGAGATACAGGATACAATGATATGTGAATACAGGGCTATAAGATACATGGTATAAGATGCAAAGTACAGCTATAAGGATACAGGGTACGGACACACGAGTGGCCAGACACAGGTGATGCAGCAAGGTCTAAGATGCGTCTCTGCAGCGTCTCAGCAGATCATACTCGGTGGCCGCCCTCTTACCCTGGGGGAGTGGGCGAAGGGAGGGGGTGGCGGCACAATGCAGGCCCGCCCTTTTGCTATATAGCTTACTGGGTGGGTGCAGCCGGCTGGTTCACGCCCGCGCCCATCTACGCTACCCAGATGACCGTAAGTAACCTTTTTTCGCTCGATTACTTTGGCGATCTGTCAAGTGATTACGATTTAAGTCTGTTTGATTGTTAGCCTTCGGACATCGCATTTCATTTCTTATTATCAGTATTATTCATATTCCTCCCTCCTTCCCTTCTTCTACCTCTCCCTTTCTCCCTCCTCCCTCCCTATCTCCTTTCTCCCTCCCTCCTTTCTTCCCTCCCTTTCTCCCTCCCTCCTTCCTTCCTTGTCCCTAGCCCTTCCTCCCTCCCACCCTCCCTCTCCCCACCCCAAGCGGCTGCTAAAGCACTATCAGCTCCCCCTTGTAAGGCAGTGCTGACATCTCACCATAACCCAACATGGCTGACGCGGCTGATAATGTGTATCTAGAGTGTTCACCCTTTTGAAGGAAGCTCGTGGGACCGCCCCTCGCAATCAGGAGATAATTGCTGAAATTACATGTTTTTGCACACACACACACACACATACACGCGCACAGCCGCACACGGGAATACATTCACACACACACACACACACACACACACACACACACACACACACACACACACACACACACACACACACACACACACACACACACACACACACACACACACACACACACACACACACACACACACACACACACACACACACAAAGAATGAACTTACGAGTTATTTCCGACGATATACACAACAAATACATTTCAACAATGATATAGCACCGTTTTGCACAGGTTGCATCATTCCCAGAGTAAAGAGACGCACATTTTATTCCAATTAACAGATTCACAGCAGGTAAATCCAGCTCCTTTCACGCATGATCCCCCTACTGTAGCTCAGGCTCGACTCCGTGACCTCCGACTGACAACCTGAATACACAAGCCAGTCACGGGAACGGATGGATGAGGCTACGGGCGTCTCTTTGGGGTCAGCGCAGTGGTAGTGGCAGTGACACCGACTCTTAAGGACTACGTGGCACCAAAGGGACTACAGAGCCAGAGCAAGGTGGCACTGCAGTCAACATGGGCGCAACACTCGGATAGAATTACCTCCGTCGCTCAGCACAGTGCCACGGGACGATGACACAGTGCCAAGCTGGACATCGACTGTGCCTACTATATCCTTGTTCTTGAGTTCCTTTTTCACTCTGCTGAGAGCGCGTGTGGGATGAAAGGATAGCGGGAACAAGAGAGAGGGTGAAGGGGCTGGAGGATGGGGGGGGGGGGGGTAGAAAGGAAGGAAAGGGTGGAAGGAAGAGGGAAAGGAGGAGAAGTTAGACATGGGAAGGAGAAGGAGAGAAAGAGAGAAAGTAAGATAGCTACATAGATAGATAGATAGAAGAGAGAGACTGGGAGAGAGACTTAGATACAGAGACCAATCAAACCGAAGGACACACAGACAGGCATCGCAAAAAAAGGAAAAAAAAAAAAAGCGATCGGGCGTAAGAGAGTGACCCGGGACCGGAGAGTGCCAAGGGCGCGCCGAATCCTCCAGATCACCGTCGGGATTCGCCAGCATGAGATATGGTCAATAAGGGTCACAGGAAAGTAAAACCGCCTGGCTGCCTCGTCCGCCTAGACCGAACCTTCTCAAAGACGTCCAAGGAGGCTGCCTTGAGTCCCATCTTCCGCTGCTGATGACGAGGCGTTCCGCAGGTGTAGGTATTGCACCCACGGAATTCCGTGTACTGAAAGGGGGTCGTAATGAACAGTCGAGCGTGCGATAAACTAAACGAAACGGATTATTACCGAGTGCCCTGCTGCCTGGTGTACCGCAACCCATAGAACCCCGCGCGCCAGAGTGGGAAAAGTCTTTACGAATAGTTTACCGAGTGATAAACCAAAAGAAGCGGATTATTACCGAGTGTCTCGGTGTCTCGGGTACCTTATGTGACTCAGGCAGGTATTATTATTTTAATCTGATTTTACTTTTTTCAACAGAGTGGAGCCACAGTGCTCAACTGATCAAGTGCAATTCTTCCTTGGCCTCTCCACGCCCTACATGACCTTCTCTACATGAGTTGCATTCCTCTTTCGCCTCTACAAAGGCCTGTCTTGTTCGTCACCCGATTACAGCTTGTTACCGCACTTGTAGTTTTGCTATCGTTTTGTTATCGGTGTTGCTAACCATACGCAGTTGGGAGACAGATCCTTAAGTATTGAACTCTTCGCCGATTTGGAAGTGTTTAGTCCCAAAAGGAAGAGTCTTTCGCCTTTGAAGTTTAAAGACTTCCGCGATAATGATGAGGATCATTTAGACCGTTTCTCACACGACCTCCTTCTCCCTTCCCCACTCCTCGCTTATCCCCTGCCTTCCTTACCTTTCTCTCCCCCCTTTACCCTTTCCCCAGCCTTCGCTTAGCCTTCCCCCTCATCATCACTCGCCTTACCCCATCCCATGTTTACCCTCCTCCTCCTCCCTTACGCCATCCCTCGCTCACCATCCTGTTCCTCACCCTTCCTCTTACCCACTCCCTTCCCCTTACCCCTCC
>BOPN01000070.1:702834-707834 GCA_017312705.2 Penaeus japonicus
GCCTCCATCTTTAGTCACCTTTAGATCAGATCTAGTCATCAACCACAACCACTAGACACCAGTCCCCAATCATTCATAACCAGCTGGCTCTTTCATCATCAGTCACCAGTACCCTATTGCTAATCAATTACCAATCCTTATAAAAATGTAATATCCACAATCACAACAACAGAATCCCCCCCCCCCCCTCTGCCTTCCCCACATCTTCCCCACATCAACCCCACCTCCCCTTCCCCCTTCATCCCACTTATCATTCCTTCTCTCGCCTTCCCACCCTCCCCCTTCCCCCTCCCTACCCTTTCCTTTTACTCTTCTCCTCCCTCTCTTCCCCTTACTACCCCCTCCTACCCCCGCCACCCTTCTCTCCCCTCCCCATCCCTCCCTATCCTCACCCCCACGCCCCCACACCCCACACCCATCCACCCACTCCGCGTTTCCTTCCCCGTCCTCCTGGTGACCCTGCCGCCCACGCCCCTTGCTTTCGGGTCAAGGAGAGAAGGTGTGAATATCATGATGTTGGCGTCAGGAAGGGCATCCGGTCAAGCAAAGACAACAATTACCAACTAAAAGTCCCGAAAGACCAACACCTTCTCCCCGAATATGAGTGCGTGTGTGCTTGTGCTTGCCTCTGCCTGTGCATGAATAAACATAACCAATGCCCCAACAAGAACGTAGCAATAATACAGCATGATTGTGACTACCTATTCTTCGTCAACATTAGCATAAACAAAAGTTTAGAAGAAGAAAAAACAACAACAAAAAACAACAACACTCTGGCAACACCGGCTCACCTTTTCTGATCATAATACAACATGATATTAAGTTTATATCTGATTTCCCAGACACGTTGACACAATTCGAAGATGTTTATAGCTTGCCTTTTATGAATATTAATGAGGCGCGCCATTTAGAATATATCTATAAATGCCACATGAGTTTTAGCTTAACGAAAGGTCATCGATATCCATAAATAGGGGATGGATGAACCTGCATGACTGCCTTTCATTTGCAACATGTCAGTGGCGAACAGCTTAATGGCTTGACGGTTGATGAAGAAGTGGGAAGAAGAGGAGGAGGATACGGTGGAATAGAAGAAAAAGGAGCAAAAGGGGGGAGAGAAAGAGGAAGTGAAGGAGGGGAGCATGAAGAGAAAGAGAAATGGAGAGAGAGGGGGGGGGGGGTCAGACAGACAGATATAAGAGAGACAGAGAGGGAGAGAGAGGGAAGGACGGAGGAAGAATGAGAGTGAGAGATACATAATTAATACATCACATCCACCCCATTTCTACCATATAAATACGCATATCACAAAGTGGGAAACATTCAATAAGCTTCATAAAGTCTGTAGATATTTGACTCCTTCTCCCTCTCCTTCTCCCCCTCTCATTAACCTTTTCCTCTCCTTCTCCCTCCTTCATCACTCTCTCCCTTTTCTTATCCTTTTATAACCCACCTTGCTCTCCTTCCCCCTTCCTTTCCCTCTCCCTCTCCTTCTCCCTTTCCTTCTACCGCTTCCTCTTCCCTATCCCTCTCCACATTCCATCTTCCTGACCTTTCCCCTCCCTTCCCCTCTCCCTTTTCTTCTCCCTCTCCATATCCCGGTTTCTCTCATCCTCCCTCTCGCCCCCCTTCCCCTTCCCCTTCCCCTCCCACCCTCCCATCCCCTTTCCCTAGATGTTACATAGTCCCCACCTCCCGCTGGTTGCATATTGCAGATCAACATTTACAACCGTGGTTTCCGAGCTGGCAATCCCCCTGAGAGCCCATTGTTTCCAAAGGAGGATGGATTGGTCAGAGTGTCATGTCATTAGTTGGTGCCGTGTCCGGGTACCCAAGGGGAAGGTTGAAAGTCCTTGGCACTCTGTATGCGGTGACAGTGCCTTTCCCTTACGCGGGTGAATTTGTTTTATCTTTGTCCTGGTTTTACTTGAATCTTCTCTATTTATCCTTCTTATTTTACTTTTGTTTTTGATATGTTCTACCCTTTATTCGTGTTTTGTTATCTCCTTTCCTCTTTTCATGTAGTGTGTGTGTGTGTGTTTGTGTGTGTTTGTGTGTGTGGGGGGGGTACACCCCCTTTCTCCTCCTCTTCTCCTCCTTCCTTTTACCAACAAATCTCCTACTTCCTCCTACTCTAACATATCCTCTCATATTGCTCTTTTTTTCTCCTATTCCTTGTTCTTATAACTTTTCGTTTTTTTTCTCTCTCTCCTCCTCCACCTCTTTTCTTCATCACGTTTTCCTTCTCCTCTTACCCGGCTGACTGGTGCGCTCGGCTGTCAAACTCTTTGGCCGTTGGAAAGGAAAAAGGGGCGATGGTGCTAATTATAGTAACGAGGATAGTAATGGTGGTGATGATGATAGTGATGCTAATAAAAAGGATAGTATTGATGATGATAATGAGGACGATAATTATGATGATTATAACAACATGGATAGTAACGATAACAGTAATAATAATAATGATTATAATGATAATAATAATGATAATGATAATGATGATGATAATAACAATGATAATGATAATTATAATATTAAGATTAATAAAGATGATAATGATAACAATATATCCTGCCTAACATTACGAGAAGAAAGAGATAAAAAAGGAAAATATGAAGTAATAATAATAATAAGACAAAATAGAAGAAGAGTGAGAAGGCACATCATTGACAAACACCTCAAGACGACAGACACCCCCCACCCCTACCCCACCCAACCACCCACCCGCCCGCTACACTACACATGAATAAATCAGCCAAAGCTCTAGATCGTGTCCCCTGTTTCGATTCGAGCTGAGCTCCACCTTGAACTTCGTGAGGTGGAACTTGACCCAAAGCAACGCCTTACAAGACTTTACTGCCCATGCACTCGGGATTTATGGCATTCACTAAATTCACTCAGCTCTTCTCGAAGGCTGATGCTTCACGTGGCGCCAAGGAGGCTTTCCGCTCGCGGTGTCCGTGTCGGAGGGAGGAGAACACTTGGGCCGGAGGTGCGGTTGGTTCTTGTTCTTATATATATATATATATATATATATATATATATATATATATATATATATATATATATATATATATATATATCGAAAAACAAAAGTACAAGAACAAAATGAATCTCCCGCCCAAATGTTCTCTCTCTCTCTCTCTCTCTCTCTCTCTCTCTCTCTCTCTTTCTTTCTCTCTCTCTCTCTCTCTCTCTCTCTCTCTCTCTCTCTCTCTCTTTCTTTCTCTCTCTCTCTCTCTCTCTCTCTCTCTCTCTCTCTCTCTCTCTCTCTCTCTCTCTCTCTCTCTCTCTCTCTCTCTCTCTCTCTCTCTATATATATATATATATATATATATATATATATATAGGCAGTGGAAGGGAATATATGTAAAAGTTATTTTTTCTAAGAACGAAGGCAATGTGTCAGTCACGTATAGAAGCAGGACAATCATATTTTATGTTTTTAAATTGAAAAAAATACAAGTAAAACTTATTCAGGTCAAACAAAAAGAGGCGAGAAAAGAGAAGAATGCAAATCCAGCAATTACATTCTGAGAAACATAAAACCTAAATGATTTGTCTCGTTAATTTTAGACCTCCATTGCATTCTGCCATTGAATTCTTCAACTGGTCATTTAAATAAAATCATCCTAATGAATGAGACAGCTATATTACAGCTCACACCTCCATTTCAGATATCACGAGAAAGCAATTAATTTCTGTCGTTCTTCTCTGTAATTATTTCTCGCACACAATAATTATGGCGAAATAAACACACACCTCCGTTTGGTTTATGTTTCCTCTACACGGAATCTGCTTTGTTAGTTGTGGCGCCGAAGAGAAGCTCTCGTTAAGTGGGTTTCATCAGAGGGACACAAGCATGTAGAAGTCAGGGTCCAAATGCGTAAACAATTTCTGATTTATGTCGCATAATTGGAAGTTTATAAGTATGCAAGTATTGTATGTGTGTTTTTTTTTGTGAGTTTGTGTGTTTGTGTGTTTGTATGTGTGTGTGTGTGTTTGGGTTTGTGTGTGTGTGTGTGTGTGTACGACTGTGCGTGTGTGTGTGTGTGTGTGTGTGTGTATTTGTAAGATTTAGTATGTATCTTTAGAGCTTAGAGCACAAAAACAACCAGTGCTGATATCACTAAAATCCTGAAATTCCCTCAAATTCCGAATTTTCGCCACCACATCGCGAGCAATAAACAAAAATAGATCTGACACTCATGGACAAGACAGACCAATTTTCGTTCTTGAGGTAAAAACTTGCAAACGGATAAACATGCATCTCAAGCAATTATTTAGGTGAATTATATACATTCCTTGAGATAAATTTTGTTAATGAACATAGCCATTCTGAAGTTAAAAGTCACGACTAATTAGAACACATGGTATATCAAAAGGCCATCCCACGACATCCTTTCCTCCAGTTCAAATTTAATGTTTTCATTAACAATTACATAATATATGCCGCTATTTCAAGTTGAAATAACCCTTAACCTCAATAATGTGTTCTAACGGTGTATATAGTTTTATTTGTCCTGCCTATAACAGCAACGTTGGATTAACTTTACTTCGGTTAAAACAAATGATACTTGACCATACAGACCATAGTAACAGCCTATCCTGGAACAAGCCCTTTCTCTGCGGTCCAGCAATACTTATGCATAGAAAGCTAGCCCTTCCCACGAAAAAAAGGAAATACTAAATCACACACCAAACACACACACACACACACACACACACATACACACACACACACACACACATACACACACACACACACACACACACGCACACACACACACACAGACACACACACACACACACACACATACACACACACACACACATACACACACACAAACAAACACACACACACACAGACACACATACACACACACACACACACGCGCGCACACGCTAACACAGATGTCTACAGATGTTTATATGTATAATACAACTACACACTTCTAAAACTCCTAAACATTTTTTTGCTCCAAACAAACAAGAGCTGA
>BOPN01000070.1:717834-725334 GCA_017312705.2 Penaeus japonicus
CCTTTCGCCCTCCCTTCTCCTCCTCCTTTAACCTCCATTCTCCATCTTCTTCCTCCTCCCTACTTGCTCTCCCCTTCTTCCTTCAACCCCCTCCTCCTCCCCCCTTTTTCTATCCCCCCACCCCCACCCCTCCTCCTCCACCCCCATCCTTCCCCCACCCCTCCTCCCCCGACCACCTACACCTTTGGAACGACTCGTGGCTAGTTAAGGGGCAGCTTCCCCTCCTCACTTAATGATGCTTATAAGGAACCTCTGAGGAGCCATCAGACGGGGCGCGCGACTTAGGATTAATGAACTAGGGGGGGAGGGAGTGGTGGAGGAGGGTAGGAGGGGGAAGGGGGTGGTGGAGGAGGGTAGGAGGGGGAAGGGGGTGGTGGAGGAGGGTAGGAGGGGGGAGGGGGAGAGTGCTGGGGGAGGCTGGGGTAGGGGTTGGGGTTCGGGTTTGGGAAGGGGTGGAGGGACGTAAAGGGAAGAGAGATGGGTAGGGGAAGGTGGGGTTATGGGAGGATGTGGGGGAGGGGAGAAAGGAGGGTATGGGGAAGGATGTGGGAAGGGGTGAGAGTAAGGGTGGGGTTGAAGCAAGGGGAAGGGGGTGGAGGGAGGTAAAGGGAGGAGAGAAGGGTGGGGGAAAGTGGAGTTAAAGAGTTACGAGAGAGGGAGGAGGAGGGGGTTAAGGCCAGGGGGAAGGGAAGAGGGGGAGGGGATGCGAAAAAGGGGGAAGAGGGGGAAGAGATATCAAGTTATGGAAAGGACCATGTTTTAAAGGGGATAGAAGGTGTGAGAGGGAAAGGATAGGTGAAGGGATAGGGAAGAACAGGAAAGGATCAAGCGGACATGTTCAGTATCTTCCACCGTCCGGTTACGCGAGAGGTCTTCCGCATGGCGACTGTGTCATGCATTCGGCTTTTCTCTCTTGTTAAGCTGCCGCGCGCATGACGCTTGGCCAGTTAGCGTCGGCGTAGGACATCTCGTAAATTTGATAAGGATTTGATACTGTCACGCGCGTATTTAGATAATTAGCTTAAGAGTAATTGTCAAATATGTGCCTGGGCACAGATGTTTGCATAACACTGCAAAGTGTATCTAAAAGATCATATATTTTTGTGTGTGTCTGCGTATATATGTATATATATATCTATCTATATATATATATATTTATATATATATATAGATATATATATATATATATATACATATATATCTATATATATCTATATATATATATATATATATACATATATATATATACATATGTATATATATATACATATATATACATGAGCGTGAATGAGCGTCTGTATACGTGATAGAAACAATTTTAACCTCTGTCTTCCATTTTTTATATATAAATCTACGGATTAAAACGATGATTTCACTTCCCTAATCTTTCAACTCTGCCAAAATCTGTTCCTCTGTAAGCCAACCTTCCGAGCGAGGGAAAGAGAGAGAGGGAGAGAGAAAGAGAGAGAGAGAGAGAGAGAGAGAGAGAGAGAGAGAGAGAGAGAGAGAGAGAGAGAGAGAGAGAGAGAGAGAGAGAGTAGGGAGGAAAAAGTGAAAATCAGTTTAGTTTACCCTTTCAATTGACTAAGTTTTCCTTGATCCATTCCCAAGATAAGCCGGCAGACGGAGAGAAGAATTAGATCGGAGATAGAGCGAGTAAAGGTACTCATTGTCTTCTAGATTGCAGAACCGAAGACTCGTTTAGTTCGGTCCCTTGCTAGTTGGTTTTGGCCGTATTTACTTTTTCATATTTATATGTTACATTTATCATCATCATTATTACCCTATTCTCATTATAAATATATATTTTTTCGCATTTGTGTGTTTTCCAACTTGTGTAAAATTCAACATTAGCAGATTTATGAAAATGGATTCACATACTGACTATAATACTGAATTCCATCCTGTCAAAATATTCTGCATATGAAATGTAATTTTTGTTTTGATTTTAGTGACTGTGCCGTGGGTTATGCTTCAGCAGTTGCCAGGAACGATGACATAGCTGAACGTCTGTGGCAGGTGTCCGAGAAGATGGTTAAGCTTTAGGAAGGAATTGGAGAAATGAAAACAGAGATAAAAAGAAAAAAGAAATAAAGTAGAGAGAAGAGAGAATTGTCAATTTTCTGGAGATTACATAATGGTGCCTTTACTTAATATAATAATTACAGTTGAATAGTTCACTAATAATTTATTTGTCACTGATAAAACAAAGATAAACAGTTTAACATGTAAGGCACAAGAGAGGAGTATCCTCGGGCCTAGTATATTTTCCATTATAGGGTTCTCCTCCCTTCCCAAAATCATGGCTATGCCTATGTTTTTAGGTCTATTGTTATGTAAGTTAAGAAGGAAGGATTGTTCCTTTGATGTTTGCATGTTGTTTGCATTAGTATGTTTTTTCTATGGAAATGTTTAAATGGAAACAGTAAAACTTGAAATATATGGTCATTGTTATTGATATCCCATAGATAACCTCTGATATTTGTTCAAATTTCTCCTTATGGTTAACTCATTGTGGACGGTTGTAATGACATACAATGCACACGAGCTTTGACCTGACGATGGGCATCATGACAAACATGACATTCAGAGATTTTGGATTACTGTGGTATTTTATTGTACTATGAGTGAGCTATGATGACAATTGCAGTCATAATTATTTGAATTGATATAATATTAAGCAAAATGGGTTTCACCTAACATCCAAAACCTAGATGGTAGTTTTTCCTAGCACTAGCAGGAGAGAGAGCCTTGAACGGCACTCATCCACAGTCTCTAGCAAGCGCTATCTCTATAGAGCAATAGCACAATGCAATTTGCCGGTGATGAAGGCTGTGCAAGCAGAACGAGAATAGGATGGGACTCAAACCATGCCCCTGTGCCAGTAGGGATGCCTTTTACTGTGACACTCACAGTCATAAGCACAGGTTTCCTTCCTCTACCCTACCTCTTCATGTTATCTTCATTGTGCATGGTTATGTGCATTGTATTCGCACATGAGAGTACACAAATAAGAAAATATTAAGTTACCTTTTGTCCTCCCATAAGCAGCAATGCTTCTATCACACTGTGTATAAAGAAGATAATGAGCTGATATGGACCTTATACGACAATTTTGCAGCACTGATAGAGCCTCTGATGTGACACATATGTCTCTCAATACAATAAAACACAAAAAAATGACACAACAAAAATGGCTCTAGCTTTACAATGAGTAACTGAAAGAGAGTGGGTAAAGTCCAAGTATGTTGCTTGAAGCTGCCTCACTCTGAAATAAAATCCAATCTGGTGACTGGGCAAGCAAATTTATTCTCATCAACAATGGGTGCCCAAAACATATGTATGTTATATATATATATATATATATATATATATATATATATATATATATATATATATATATATATATATATTATATATATATATATATATTATATATATACATATATATACATATATATATATATATATACATATATATACATATATATATATACATATATATACATATATATATATATACATATATATATATACATATATATACATATATATATATATATACATATATATATATACATATATATGTATATATATATATATATATATATATATATATATATATATATATATATATATATATATGACTTGCAAAACACTCTTCCGTGTTGATAAATGGCAGATAAACCCACTATACACAAAATAGATTTATTGAAAATGAGAAGACAGTTTCAAGATCCATCTGGATCCCATCTTCAGGAGGAGGAGAACAAGACGGTATATAAAAAGGATAAAGGGGGGAGTAACACGGTACAAGAAGGTCAAGCGAGGACAGGAGAACGGAAACAGAGGCAGAGGCGGAACAGCGAAAGGGACCGAGGCAGGTCATGTCAGGTCAAGGGTCCGGCGGTCCGTGTGAAGGGTGTCCGGGGTAAGGTAACAAACGAAGAATGTAGGAGGATAGAAGACCGTCAGCAGGAGAAAAGCCACTGTTAAGATTGAAATTCGGCAGCCTGTTAATGAGAGAAGATTCCACCAATCTGCGGGCATGGACATCAGCGGAAGGGAACAGAATGCGGGCAGCTGACCAGTCTATGCGATGTCCTGTGTCCCATTGGTGGCAGAAGAGAGCGTTGTTGGTGTGTCCCCTGGAAACCGCGTACCTGTGTTGGGACACACGTTTGTTGAGACAAACGCCGGTCTCCCCGAAGTACTGCTTCTCACAGGAGGAGCAAGGGATGGCATAGGACCCTATCTTGGCAGACGAAGGAGGACGGGTGTGGACCAGGTTGCGGCGGAGTGTGTTAACCTGGCGAAAGGTAAGCCTGCAGTTGAGAGAGTGCAGCGAGCGACGAAGGGAGTGGATTTCCTCGGTGTAAGGAAGGCTGAGGACAGGCAGGTGTGAAGTCTCTCTGGGGGGCGAGTCCTGGTAGAAGGTGCGGCGGGCGTTGGAGAGCGAGGCGTCAAGGACGAAACGAGGGTATCCCAGCTTGCCGAAGGATCGACGAAGAAAGTTGATCTCTTCATCCAGGTGCTGCGGGTCACATAAGCGGAGAGCACGGAGAAAGAGAGAGGTAGCGACACCTCTCTTAACATGGAGAGGGTGGTAGGAGAAGTGTATATACATCCCGCTGTGCATGGGTTTTCTATACACTGAAAAAGAGAAGGAGTCACCTGAGCGGTGAATTAAGGTGTCCAAGAAGGGGAGCTGATCGTCTACTTTACATTCAACCTTGAAACGAATGGAAGGAGAGAGAGAATTCAGCTTATCCAGGAAATCCGGGAAGAGAGCAGGATCATGGGGCCAGAGGGCAAAGACGTCGTCGACGTATCTCAGCCAAATAGCAGGACGAAGGGAGATGGAGGGAAGAAGCTCAGCCTCGAAATACTCCATGAACAGGTTGGCCAAGACAGGAGAAAGGGGAGAGCCCATGGCAACACCGAAGGTCTGAGAGTAGAAACGTCCTTCGAAAGAGAAGGAGTTAGAATCCACACACAGACGGATCAGCTGAAGGAAGACGTCAGTAGGCAGAGGAAGGCGGTGGTCCTCAGGAAGAAGATTCCTCTGCAGAAAGGCAAGGACATCGTCGAGCGGGACGTTCGTGAATAGGGATTCGACGTCCAGAGGGACATAGCACAATGCCTCCTCGCTCCAAGCAGAGACAGTCGCTATTATGGGAGCCCTAGCCCATGTAGCCCAGACGGACGGGCATATTGTCATGCATACAGACTCTAGGGCCGCCATTGACAACCTGCAGCAAAGCACGCCCATTGATAACGTTTATCTTCTGACCACGATTCTTACCATTGCTCAGAGAATCCTGGATCAGGGTAGACGCATTATCATCAACTGGATTCCAAGCCATGTTGGTATTAAAGGGAACGATGTAGCTGACAGGCTAGCGGAGGAAGGCAGGAAGAAACCCTTGAGTGATCTTGTGGTCCATCCTAGCCGCGAACTGCGAGAACCTCCCCCTCGGCCAGCTGGTACTCAGACGCCACAGGTTATGAGTCGCTGATACTCTCCTCTAAAATACCAAGGCGAGCCGAAGACAATCTTCACAGACCCTTGTGCGTAATCATACCCACAATTGGGCATGATGAGCGACGCTGCAGTCATTGTGGCGCGCCGGACGCCAAGATAGAGCACTTTCTGATGGAATGCGAGCACACTCGCTTCCTCAGGCAGGGCCATCCAACACTTGACTGTTTTAATTCATCTATTCTGTTATTTCTACTATTATCAGATCTATCTAGAAGCTTATGCTCAATCTGAAAGCAGTTAGGCTTTAAACTGGTACAAATGTTAAAAGATTTTTCAGCGCTTGAAAGTATCTTAAATCGTTAGGCTTACTGGATTGCGGCAGTTGGTAGAAAAACAAGCTAGTAGAACAATTACCGTATAATAAAATCTAACATTTAAAGAAACAAATACATTACATCTATTCAGGGATATAATTTGAAACAAAAGTCCTTAAGTGTGTCAGTTCCACAGCTAAATACACATTAATTTTAAAATGAATAAAAACATAACCATTCACACACGTACGCACAGGCACACACATAGATATATACACATATATATGTATAGATACACACGTATCTTTATCAGTGCACTAGAAATTCTCCAACTCCAACGGACGCTTCTTGCTTCAGAAAAAAGTCCCATCCTTTCGTGAAGAACTTGACAGACAGCCAATCACACACACACACACACACACACACACACACACACACACACACACACACACATATATATATATATATATATATATATATATATATATACATATGTATACATATATACATATATATATTTATATATATAAGGGCGGGATGTACACATACAATACTACCACAAAAATACCACATATATTACTACGATATCATTTGATTTGCTGGTGCAATAACAACTCTTAAGTTTGGGTCGAGAAAAAAGAAAGAGTTCTGTTCGCTCATTGTTCTCTCGTCCAACAGAATCCTAACAGAGGTCCTAGCGGCGATGACCTTAATCCGTCACGCTTAAGAAAACAGCATCTCGATCACAGTCCCCGTCCTGACCCATCGACGAGATCGGTTACAACACTAATATTATCCCGCCCGTGAAAATAGCATTGTGCCATTGCGCCGCCTCTTGGCACTCGACGCTAAACCAACAATGTCCAACGGATTCATCAATTTAAGCGGAGTTGTGCTTATTTTCGGAAGATTTTTCGTTCGGATTTTCGGTTCTTGGCGCTATTCCGGCGATAGTTAGATAGATACTTCGCTTGACTAGATGCTGCGTACTTATTCTCCTTCTTAGGGAATCTTTCACTCCTGAGGGAATGGGTATCGTTGGTATGCAAATCAGTGAGCTTGTTATCAGTGAGTAGAGGCGTGATATCAAAACAGCTAAATAGCATTATGAGTAAGGGGGAGGGGGGCGGGGGGGAGGTCTCCATAATTTTGTGAGGGAGTGAGTCTGTCTTTTTGGATTTCTCATTGTCCTTCGTCTTAAAAGGGATGCTTCATTGAGGTATAACACTTTAATAATATCTTGGCAACGTGTTTGGTATGTATACATATTCGCACACACATACACACGTGTACGCATGCTAACGTGCATACACACATGAATATACTATACATACATTTTATTAAATACAGCTAGTTTGTTTGTTTATTTATTTGCTTCTGATGTGTATTTCCTCGTATTAGCCTGATTATATTAGCATATGAATGAACTATATGTATAGATATGTATATAAAAATGTGCATTTGTATGTATAATTGACTCAACGTAAGCATGGTGTGTGCTCATGCTTACATATCTGCAGAGGCGTATAGGTCAAGCGTAGGATTTCAGCTTGTGTTGTCAAGATCACGGGGTTCGTAGATCGCGTGTCCTGCTCACCACAAAGGGAGTCACGCCTTAGGAAACCATCACAATAAAGACCCATTCATGAAACAAATCCCATTCATAAAGAACCAATCATTTGATGACGTCACAGCTGATCG
>BOPN01000070.1:735334-740334 GCA_017312705.2 Penaeus japonicus
CCCCCGATGCAGAAGATCGAATAATTCCACAAGGTCAAGAAGAAATATTTGACGTTTCGATTGTGCAATCTTCATCGGATTTCTATTTTTATTTAACTCAAGCTGTCTAAACGTCAAATGATTCATCTTGTCTTGAAAAACTATTCATTTTCATTCATGCCTTTTTCAACAGCTGTCACAATGGATACTGTTTATTCCCTCGGCGCTCATTTTTGGATTTGTACCGATACCTTGTGTGTGTGTGTGTGTGTGTGTGTGTGTGTGTATGTGTGTGTGTGTGTGTGTGTGTGTGTGTGTGTGTGTGTGTCTGTGTGTGTGTGTGTGTCTGTGTGTGTGTGTGTTTGTGTGTGTCTATATCTGTATATATATGTTAGTGTGTGTGTGCGTATTTGTGTGAGTATATGTATGCGTATGTAAGGTTGTATTATATACCCAATTTTCCTCCGAACACTTTTTATAATCGCGACTGAAACATCAATCAAGCACAAGATATCCTTATCTCTCTCTCTCTCTCTTTCTCCCTTTCTCTCTATTCATCTCTCCCTTTCTCTTTCTCTCTCTCTCTCTCTCTCTCTCTCTCTCTCTCTCTCTCTCTATTTATCTCTCTCTCTCTCTCTCTCTCTCTCTCTCTCTCTCTCTCTCTCTCTCTCTCTCTCTCTCTCTCTCTCTCTCTCTCTCTCTCTCTCAGATGTAAGATGATCGCCAGCGGAAAAATCAGGAACGAAACCCAGTGTCTGCAGCGGTTCTGACAGGGTGTTTGGTGAGCAGAGGAGAAGCGACAGACGATATCTACTCGTCCGCCAATTGAGATCTACTCGAAAGTCTTCAAACACTCTACTCACCATAGACGAGTCACGCCCATTATACTCACAGGATTCCATGGCATACTCATATCACCCTTAACATTTAACACCCATTACATGTGAGTATTGTGGATCTAATAAATCAGCTGACTCACTATAGTAGAATCTGTGAATGAGCGATCGCAACAAGACTAATCATGAATGAATGATTGTGAATGAATTCACATACGATAGATTGTGACTGAACTTATGAATGAGCGATCGTATATAAATTTTATTACGATCACAACATCTCAAAACATCTCATATTTGCCTGTAGTTGTTTGTCTCGGTTTCAGTCTTAAACGACTTCCTTAGCTATATCCATTAGCATAATCATTCTTAATTTTCATTCTTGTCTGTCTTCTGAGAGTGATCAATCATTCTCCCGCCCATTCATTAGCTTAATGATTCTATGAACAGCTAGTAAGAGAGGGAAAATATGTATCATAATGAGTCTTCGCTCTGGCTTTAAGAGGATATCATTAACTATTCCCTAAAAACAGTTCAAAGACTTAATAGATTTACACAAATGAGCATGATACTTTAGATGCAAATTTCTCCATCAGTCTTTTATAGAAAATCCACATGAATTATATCGATCGAGTCCTTCGTTTAAAGTTTTTTTTTCATAAATTTCAAAATATGTAACGACTCATCAAACATTCCAACGGAATTTTAACGGAAAAATTCAAATATCTGTAACGGTTCTTTCGTCCTTCAAACGGAACAGCCTCGCCGACGGACCGCTCGTGCTCCTACAACCAAAAGAGGCCATTAGAACTTGCATAATGTTGCATAATCACCCTTCTGTCATTCATCATTTTGACAGCATCGTCTCTAAGTGTTTCATGTTGCTCCTTGGGGTCCGTTCATGTATCATTTTACGGTGACGTTTTACGCTAAGTGATCTATACTATGATCTATATCGTTCCTTATCGTATGTGAATATATTTTTTGTTTTTCTTCCTTGTGTTCTCTTCTTTTTAAACAATCATTAGATGCAGTACTATGATAGATATTTTGAAGAAGAGAGATAGAGGAAGGACTGACACAGGCAGAATGGTGGGAGGGATGACGGAAGGAAGAGAGAGTGAGAGAGAGAGAAAAAAAGAGAGAGAGAGAGAGAGAGAGAGAATGAGAAAGCGAGAGAGAAAGACATTACGTGATAATGATAGCAAAAGATGCTGCACCTCTCTTTCTGAGTCTCGAGAACAAAAAACTATACAGTACATGTTACACTTTAATGGTGTATACAGTACTTTATAGCTGTACTTTATAGCGTGTATCCAGATAGTGTTACCAACTAAACTCCAATAAACTTTTACAATTAGGATGATTGCTGTGCTTGTTTTCCTGTAACCTGAATTAAAAGGATACTATTGATATCTTGTATAAAGATACCTCAGTAATAATCCTGATTTCCTATTGAGGCTGATATTATAATATTCCTCATTTTTAAGTTATCACAGTTCTATCATCTCCCTGACCATGAATTTTGTTTTCTTTACGAACCTTCATTTCAACTTTCTATAAGTCCCTGAATTTAGTTCCCTCTTGTAGTCCTGGAAGATCCATTTTATCTATTCTATTCTCTTATATATACATAAGAGAATATAATAGATTTTGCCTTTGCTTCGTTTTTGTGAGAGTGATTCCGTAGCCCCTGAATTTCTCCCTTCGCGCCCTTGTCTCGACTACCCTAAAGGTGCCCACGCCCCTCGTCCCTTAGAAACATCGCTCTGTAAATAATACGCGTATGTAAACATTCATTTCATCTCTAACCTCTGAGCTGCTACCTGAAGCCACACAGCCCTGATTAACGACAAATAATTCCAACAATTCCCTTTACAATCTCAACCCCATCGACACGGAAAACAAAACAATCCTTCATCTCTTAATCTTAAAGAAGAAAAAAAAGAAAAAAAAAAAAGAAAAAACACCACCAAATCACATGTTCTGAATCAACTCTCGTATCTTAAAGAAGTTGAGAGGCTGAGCTGCAACAGTCGCCATCTTATCTCACTTCAACACCAAATTACATGGCGAGGAACCGCTCGTTATCACGCGTTGAGTTATGCCTGACCTCCTGTGGGTTCCCTCGCTCCGCCCCGGCCATCACGCTCGAGTCTGTTGCAGATGTAAAGGATGGGAGGACGCGGCAGTGCAAGCACGGGAGGGGTGTGCGTGTGCGTGTGTGTGTCCGTGTGTGTGTGTGTGTGTGTGTGTGTGTGTGTTTATATAAGTAATCATGAATATATCCTTGTAAGCGTATCTTCATATACATTTACACTCCCTGATATACGTCCCTCTCATATTTTCTCAACCTCTTTAATGACCGCAGATACTTACTAATTCCCATGTCTGTCTCATCTAAACATCAGAAGGTTTTCGATGTTGTTAATGTGTCAAAATATACGGAACATCATATTCCTAAAAAACAAAAACAAAAAAAAGGTAAACATTTCTCTCTTCATCGCTCTATCTCTCTTTTCGATCAGACAAATTCCGCGAGTATGATGAACCTCCACACCTCCAACAACTAAAAACAACCAGGCGCGAAATCCATCCACTCAGACGTCAATCAAGAGGACAAATAAAGTGAACAATCCCTTAACAAAAGCTTATCTTATCTCGGCCTTACCTTGCACCGCCGCTTTGATCCACCTCATGGCGTTCAGATTGAGCTTGACAGGTTGAGCTGTCACGTGAAAGGACACGCCTTGACGTCTTGACCCCGGCTCCTCCTTCTCCTTCAGGGCCAGGAAGAAGATCCTTGTGTCTCCCTCGCGGATCCTCCCGGCGCAGGTGCTCGAGGTCGTGACTCCTTCGACCGCTAGGACGTCGTCGTCGATGTCGGGTTCGTCGTCGTCGTCGTCGTCGTCCAGCGGGTCTTCGAGCGCCGTGGCGTCGTCGCCGAAGAGGTCGTCGCTGGTGTGCCGCGGCAGGAGGTAGTCCTGGTATGCCTCCGTGCCCTTGAGGATCTCCCTGACCTGGATCTCGGCCGCGGGATACGTCTCCTGACCTCGGGCGACCTCGAGGTGGATGACCTTGGCCATGAGCACGACCTTAGACTCCTCCACGGCGTCCTCTATGTATCTTGGCCAACACCCTTCCGCTGGCCAGGTCAAGAGGGTGGCCAGCATGACCCAAGATGCTGCCCGTGGGAGTGTCATGGTCAGGCTAAGACGATGAAAAAGGCGAAATTCTCACACACTTCTGACACACTGCATGTCACACTTCCTCGGCGATCACACTAGCTTTTACATCCACATATAGACCGGTATCACTACCTATGATTTTCTTGTCATTCATATTTAATTTCCAAATGATGTTTCAGATCTCAAATTTTGCAAAAACTCGCTCTTGAAGTTGAACAGTCAAACACGTAATCGTTATAAAAAGAAAAACCTTTGCCACTAATATATATTTTTTCACATTAGATCAATTCTATTAGGATTATTTCCCATGTGCATTAAAATCACCTAGTTTCCACTGAAAACAAAGAAAACGAACATTAACAACACAGAAACGATAAGTGTGATACAATCATAAATCATTCAAAGCAATTATGAATGATTAGTAGTGATAATAGTACAAAAGACGATATTAGTGAAATACCTTTATTCTTAATCATCATTTCAGCTTTTTCTGTTATCGCTTATTCGTAATTATCATTGTCACTTTTCTCGCATTATCGTCAAAATCAGCATTATTATTAATATCACATTGATCTCTGTTCTTTCTCCTACCTAAAGTATATCCAGTCAAATACTTGGCTAAAGGAAGATCTGCGCATGCGCAGTGAATGCGCCATGCATCGACCGCGCTATGTCCTATTTTACGCATCATATCCAACACTAAATCTGGCAACAAATATCATACGATAGCCATAAAATATAAACAATTGTCGGAGATCAAAACAGTCAGAAATATCGCTGTCAAGCCCACCTGACACCGGAAATAGGCGCGGGGCGGGGTCAGGGGGGCATGTGTGGGGAAGGGGGTCAGCGGCTATGCTAAGAATGGCCGGGCACGTGAGGGGAAGAGATGTTGGCACGCTCTGGCTACATAAGGCGAGGGCAAGATGAAGGGCGTTGCCTCGAAGCCAACACCTGTCCGCCATGTTGCCCTGTCTGTCTCTTTTCGTTTATTAAT
>BOPN01000070.1:745334-755334 GCA_017312705.2 Penaeus japonicus
CTTTCTTGTTTTGCTTCATGCCTTTGATACGGCCAACTACTGCCAACACCACCATTAGCCTCATGCTTGACCTTTCCTTAAGGAGAACACACGAAGGACAAACACAGTTCTCAGAGACGCAGCGACCACGAAGGCCTCCGAATCGATCTGAAAACACACGTTAGCTCAGGCTCCCTTTCCGATCGCCTTAGCCGCGTCCTAAGCCGTCTTAATGCCATTTGTGTCGCATTCGCTTCTCTCGCGACTCTAAGCCAGCTGATGGGGAGTCGCACCAAGCCGCTGGGAAGCTGTGGTAAGCTCCTTCTTTCGAGACATAAGCTCTACAGGGGTTGCGTCTTGTCACGTCTCGCCGCTCGCCTTGTGACAGCGGAGAGCTCTCGGGTCAAACTACCAGCGCTGTTACTGTATGCTTTTTTTAAATCTATTTATCAATTCGTTTGCATTTATATCCCATTCGTTTGCACGATGAAGAACTTAGAATCCTGCCAAACGCACAAGGTTAACTTACATCTTGAATTCCTCAGAGTACAGTATGTTCACACATCATCTTCTTGGATCGTGTTGCAGAATGATTCACTCCATCAGATCAGAGTACGACATCTCCTGACGCAACGTGCGGTGCTTGCAAATCCTTGCAAATATGAGGGCGTGACGAATCACACTACATACTGGCCCGACGTCTTATTTTTGCGACCACGTCACACTGCATCTTGTCAACTGTGTGTCAAAGATTCTACAAATGTTTTGATATTTTAGTCTTTGGAATCGAATGGCGATTGAGGTTTATTGAATTATAATGCATTTAGATTGTAAGTGAGTGGCTTGATAGTAGTTTTGGTCATAAGGAAACAATATTAGTTCGATTACGGACACATGAATTTTATAGTAAATAAAACACAACACTTAAGAGGGGCATTGTGTTAAGCCACTTAAAAGATTAATTTTCTCAAATATTTATCTATATGGTGATCCGTCAATAGACATTTTACACTTAATCAAACGCAGCCTCCCTCCCTCCTCATCCGATAATTCCGTCTTTTTTTATAATTCTATGAGAAATAAAACATATTAATGAAAAAAGGAAGATAACAGCGAGAGAAAAACTGCACCCCCCCCCCTTCGCTTAATTCACCATCATCAAAGAGGAAACATTTCGGAATCCTTTTCATACGGAAGAAAATCTCTCTTTCTCTCTCTCTCTCTCTCTCTCTCTCTCGCATCTTATCTTCCCCTGACACTCCTTCAGGTGTCAGCCACGCCTCGGGATGGCACTGAGCCCTGGTCAAAGGAGCGTCAGAGTGCCGCGCGAGAGCCGCTGCTGACAGTTATGCCACCTCCGCGTCCTCCCCCCCTTGCTCTATCACCCCCCCTCCCCTCCCCACCGCCCGTCTTCTCATCCCCATCATCATCCTCCCAACAACAGGGAGGTAGGAGGGGGGAAGGGTGATGGAGGGAGGGGGAGGGGGAGGGGGAGGAAGGATCTACGCCCTCACTCCTTTTCCATAATAAGGGAGGGAGGGGAGGGGAGGGGGAGAGGTGGGGAGGGAGAACGAGATGGGAGAGAGGGACGGAGAGAAGAAAGATGAAGGAGGGGTTGGGGGAAGGAGGATTAAGAGGGGAAGAGAGAGAAAAAAGGAAGAGGGAGGAAGGGGAGAGAAGGAGGAAGATAAGGGAAAGGTGAGAAGAGAGTAGAAGAAGGAGGGGACGAGGGGAAGAGATGTGGGGAGAAGGAGGGAAAGCGGAAGGATGAGGAGAGGACGAGGGGAAGGAAGAGAAGGAGGAAGAAAAGGAGAAGGGAGATAAAATGAAGGAAGGGGGGGGGGGGAGGAGGAGGAGGAGGGATAAGGGATCCCCGCCCTCGCCGCCGCGCCCGCGAGTCAACACTTGTCCCGACGCCCGAGATTCGTCCCGAGCGAGCGAGCGAAGGGGGGGGGGGGGGGGGGATTGGGCATTTGTCTGTCTTTGTCTAGGAATATCTCATTTTCTTTTGCCCTTATACCTCTGTCTCTTTCCTTCTAATAATTGCTCCTGTTCTCTACCTCTGCATCTCTCTCTCTCTCTCTCTCTCTCTCTATATATATATATATATATATATATATATATATATATATATATATATATATATATATATATATATAATGTGTATGTGTATGTGTATGTGTATATATATATATATATATATATATATATATATATATATATATATATATATATATATATACATATATATATATCACACACACACACACACACACACACACACACACACACACACACACACACACACACACACACGCACACACACACACACACATACACACACACACACACTTATCATTAAGAGATACAGAGATACAGATAGATAGATTGATATATAAAGAGAGATATATAGATATAGATAGATATATTGTAGACAGAGAAAGAGAGAACAACATAAAAAGAATTTCACAAAAGTCTTGCCGTCGGGTTATTTTATTGTTTTATCTTATATTACAGACGTTGAAACTAACCTTACGCCAAAACAAAAAAAAGGAAGATACAGGAAGCTATAAACAAAGAAAATAAGATAGGGAAATTAACAACAACAGCAACAAGTACCATAACAAAACAAAAGCAACAATAAAAGAACAAAAACATGAAAAAGAACAAGACAACGAAATCGTCAAGAAAAACGAGAGAAAAAGTAATATAACAAAAGGGAAAAAGAAGTAGAAGACGAAGAGGAATGATGAAAACAACAACAACAAAAATAAGAACATGAACAAAGACAAAACAAGAAAAAAATAAGAACAGAAACATGAAGAAGAAAAAACAAAATCACCAATAGGCAAAACAATAACAATAACTAGACGACAAATGCGAACCAGGCGAAATGAAAGAAGTGGGAAAATAAGAAAAAGAAGAAAAAGAAGAAGAAGAATCCCGAGCCCCCCCCCCTCCTGCGGCGCGCGAGGGAGCGACAGGCGCGAAACAAGGCGGCGATTAGCGATAACGCGGCGCTGGCGAATAGCATGGGGTGCGAACAGGCACTCGGGCATAGGCCGGTGAACGGGCATAGGGTTCGGGGCAAGGTGTTAAGGCCAGAGGAGAGCCCGGGAAGGAGGGGCACGGGGCACGGGGCACGGGGCACGAGGCAAGGGCTAGGCAGGAGGGGAAGGGAGGGAGGGGGGGCCACGGGGCACGAGGCAAGGGGAAGGAGAGGGAGGGAGGGGGGGCCACGGGGCAAGGGCTACGCAAGGGGAGGGGGGGGGGGAGAGGGAGGGAGGGGCACGGGGCAGACTGAAGGGCAGGGATCGGGGGAAGGGGTAGGGCATAAGAGCATGGACTATCCGTAGGCCTATAGGAAAGGGTACAGGGGCACGGGGGAGAAGGAAGGGAGAGGGAGAAGGAACAAGAGGGAAGAGGGGATAAGAGAAAGGAGGGAAAGATGCTAGGGGAAGGAGAGGGAAGAGAAATGAGGAAGAGCGGAAGGGTAGAGAAGGGGAATAAGGACAGCCAGGAATATGATAGAATAGAGAGAATGTGGGGAGGAGGAAGGGAATCGGAGGGGAGGAGATGAAGAGGCTAGGAAGGGAATAGGAGGGAGGGGAGGGACAGGGCGAGGAATAGAATAAGAGGAAGGGGAGGGAGGGGAGTGGGAAGGCACTGGGAGGCAGGGGAGGAGGGGGTACAGGGGAGTCCTTGTAAGAGAAGCCGCGTGAAGGATATTGACAGGTACAGCGTGTCGGGACGCGAAGGGTCGCGGGATGGTGACAGGCGTGGCGGGGGACACGGCCGGCCGGGCTGTCTGCCACATCTGCCCCGAAGACAGAGAGCCTGCCTCAAGGATCGGAGGAGTTCTCCTGCTGTCTCCCTAAGGGGCGTCTCGGCACTTCGGGATCGACAGGATGGAAAAGGGAAACGAAATGGAGAAAATTGTGAAAAGGAAAAATACCCCAAAAAAGAGACAATATGTGAAGAGATAAAAAAAAAGGGGAATAAAGATAGACAGAAACAAACTAAAAATAAAAACGGAGATAACATGGGAAAGAAAAAAAAAGTAAGAAACAAGAAACACGGATGATGACAGGGAAAATCAACAAACTCGAAGTCCTTTTTCGGTGTCCTAAAGTGCTAGATTGTCGAAGGAGTTTCTCCCTTGTTAATAGCATGATGAACATTCCTTGTCTTTACCTTATCTGCTTGAGGCGAGAGACGAGAAACTCGCACGGAATTTATGTGGCACAAATTATGCAAATATTTTATTTTCCTTCTCTTTTTTTCTCCTTTTTTGTTCAACGTCTAAACCGGGAATGTTGTCTAAACGCGTTGTCTAAACGAGATTACATTTTTAGAATGGTATTAATGAAAGAGTGTGAATATACAAAGGAATAAACAATATGCATATTTCAAGGGGAGAGCTATTTCCAAGTATGCAATGCACGTTCATTAACTATTCGACAATGCATTTTTTTCTTTCTTTCTTTCTTATCACTTCTATTTGCAACCCTGACTGGACTGTCCCTGAGGCCACTACAGTACATTCAATAAAGGAAAGCAACACTGCACACACACAGCGCCTTCAGTATTGACAAGTAAAGCGATACACAGTGCATTGAGTGTTGATAAGTAACACTGACACAAGCCTCACTTTGGGGTCCTTGGGGGGGAGAGGAGGGGGATGGAGGGAGGGAGGAAAGGAGAGAAGGGAGGGGAAGGGTGGGGAGAGACGGAGGGGGAAAGGGTGAGCTGGGGGGATGGGAGAGGAGGGAGAAAGTGGGGAGAAGAGAAGGGAGTAAGGGAGAGGGAAGGGAGGGAGGGGGTGGGCAGATGATGAGCTGGAGGGAAAGGGGAGGGCATGAAGAAAGGGGGAGGGAAGGAAGGAATGAGAGGGAGTAAAGGAACAGGGGGAGGTAGAAGGAGGGAGGGAGGGAAGGAGAGGAGAAGGAGGGAGGGAGTGAGGGCGGGAGGATCAATATTGACTCAAGCACCGAGTGATTAGGGGAGGAATCCTTCGCTCCCTGATCGGCCTCCCCACAAAGTCCGCCCAGACTTCGTCAACCTCCCTGGCGTGCGGGCGCCTCCTTATCGCACCCGTCACGCCTGTGCACAGATGGGCGTGCGGGCGGGTTGGGCGCAGGTAGGTAGCAGGAGAAGGCGAAGTGAGCGAAGATTTTCGGTCCCTATATAAAGATCCACATTGGCCGCCTCTTGGGTGGAGTCCGTCACCGCAAACCAGTTCTTGCTTCAGCGCCATGAAGCCACTTCACTGGGACGGCTGTGCGGTGCCATGCCTTCCGCGGAGGGTTCGCTTTTGTTGGGCGTCACTCGAGAACAATTAGGGAGCGGGAGTCTTAATTAATCCTAGTTTTGATTGATGGCGGGGACCTCATTAAGAGCCGGATGTGAAGCAAGGAGCGGGCGTTGGGGTAAAAGGTGTTTTTTATTATTCCTCGTAATCTCTCTCTCTCTTTCTCTCTCTCTCTCTCTCTCTCTCTCTCTCTCTCTCTCTCTCTCTCTCTCTCTCTCTCTCTCTCTCTCTCTTTATCTATCTATCTATCTATCCATCTCTATATCTATCTGTCTATCTATCCCTTAAATCCTTGGCCTCAGAAAAGAAACATCTGCAACGGAGCTGAACTAATGAGATGCACGGGAGTAGTTGTTAAGTTCACTGCCACATAAGGATAAAGTGATCAATGTTGCAACTGGTTTTGACATCACACGGGAGTAGCAAACTAACTACTCCTAAATATTGCTTTGACTGCACAATGACACAGGTTGCATCGCGTACTCGGAACACGGAATTTCCCCCGGTTTTAGTTCGGTGATCTATGCGAATATGTCAGGAGACAATACACGGTTAGCAGTCTCAGTTTTAACACACGCGTCACGCTACACAGACCTCCATTTATAGCACGACAATGCAAACAGTGTCAGCTTAAAGTATCTTTCCTTGCTCCTTCTGCTCTGTGTGCCTGTTACTTCTCTCTCTCTCTCTCTCTCTCTCTCTCTCTCTCTCTCTCTCTCTCTCTCTCTCTCTCTCTCTCTCTCTCTCTCTCTCTCTCTCTCTCTCTCTCTCTCTCTCTCTCTCTCTCTCTCTCTCTCTCTCTCTCTCTCTCTCTCTCTCTCTCCCTCTCTCGCTTTCTCACATTACACTCTTTTTCTCTTCTTCCTGCTATCCATTATTCCCCCTTCCCCCCTCCTTCCCTCCCTCTTCTCATCCCTCCCTCCTTTCCCCTCTCCCTCCCTACCTTTCCCTCCACCCTCCTGCCCTCCTCCCCTGCCCTCCCTCCCTCCCTCCCTCCTACCCTCCGCCCTCATCCAACAGCCCACACCTACACGCGCGTCTACAGTCCCCCTAACCACTCGCTACAACATCTGCTTCTCACTCTCGAGCGCTGTCACTCTGCGCTGCCCACTTTGGCATCACTTGACCTGTCCGTGGACTTCTTGTGACATCTTGTAGCTGTCATGTGGTTCTGTCACGTCATGTCACGAGGGAGATGAGGGTGAGTTGCTTCTGTTCTCTATTTTTCTGCCTCGGTTTGGAATTTTCTTTTTTAGGGATTTTGTCGTATGCACTATATCTTTTAGTTTATGTTTATAGGTGTATACACTAGTTATCCGTATCACGTTTTCTATGATTATTGTGGTATATGTTTATCTATTTGTGTGTATATATACTCCTCACACTAACACATGATCACCACAGATGATATATTTCATCACAATTCATACAAAATGAAGAATATAGTTGGATTTCGGGTTACCAGAGGTGTTTTTTTTCCGGCTTGTTGTGTCTTTAATCTTTTTTTTTCCTGGAATGATCTCAAGTGTTCACAGTATTTTCACTAACATTCAATTTTTCTGCCACGGATTAGCTTTGAAGACGTCACAGAACACTTAATCACTCAATAATCAATAAAGAGAGCCAGTGAATCAATGCAGTCACAGAGAGATATATAAATTAATAGATAGATGGACAAAGAAAAAAACCCTTGTCATTCCAAGAGTATGCCACATCATGGAATAGATATGTAGATAAATAAGAATAAATAAAAAATGAAAAACAGGTAAAGAACTAAGAGACTCGATCAAATGAATCTCCCGCCTGCAAAAGCACGCTCAGACACACCAGGTCAGCGCAGGTCGCGAGACACGAGTCACGTGACAGCTGCGAGAGGAGCGCGGGCGACACGTGCACGAGTGGACCGAGCGAGCAACGGCGCACGCGTGCGTTCGAGCCAGCTGTGTTGAGCGCGCCTGGTCGTGGCGGAGGTCACAGCGGAACTGCGCGCGCCCGCCGAGGTCGTCTCGAGGCGCCCACCCTGGCCCCGCCCACCCCTGGCTCCGTGTGGGCGTAGGGCGGCGGCACTGGTGGCTCAGGGTGCAATGTGGGCCAACAATTGTTGCTGTCGTCCTCATGCACAGTTAATCGTTTGCTTATTCACTGTTCCTATCTGACCTTATTTTCTGACCACCATCAATTATCTTTGGCATTTGACCCTATTTTCCGAGACGGGGAGATGGCAGACCCTCCGGAGATTAGTTGATACTTTTTTAGATTTAATTTATAGTGGGAGCGTGAGCGTTAATGTTGCATGATATATTAGTGAGTTGGGATGCATTTCCGTCAATCGAAAATGACATATAATAATGATTATAACAATGATTATAATGATAACGGTAAATGCGATAATGATAATTATAGTAATAATGATAGTAATAATAATGATGATAATGATAATTAAAATATCAATAATGATAAGGATGATGATAATAAGGATACTAATAATAAGGATAATAAAAATCATAAGGATGATAATCATAATAGTTACAAAAGTAATGATATTGATGATGATAAGGATGATAGTAATAATGATAATGACGAGGATAAAACCAATGAGGGTAATAACAATGCCAAAAATAATAATCATAATAATAATGATAATAATAATCATGATAATAATAATAAGATAATAATAATAATAACAACAATAACAGTAATGATAACAATAATAATAATAATAAAAATAAAGATAATGATGAAGCGATAGTGATGATAAAGATAATAAATATGATAGGGTTGTTTATGAATATCTTATAATGGTAATCTTAAAGCATAATGGTCATGGTTTCCATGATAGTCGTGGGATGTTAATTAGTATTACTATCATGTAAATAATTATTATTATTACCGTTATTATCATTATCATCATCATTACCATCATTATTATCATTGTTATTATCTTTATCATCATTATTACCATCATTATTATCATTATCGACATTATTGTTACCTTTGTTGTTTATATTATTATTACTATTACTACTTTTATCGTAATTATTTTGATCATCATTATTTTCCTTATCATTATCATCAAATACTATCATTATTATAATTAACATTATGATCATTATCATTATCATTATTAACTTTAGTAACATCGTTGTGATTATCATAACCATCCTCATTATCATTATTATCATTGCCATTATTATCTCCATTATCATTATCATTATTGTCATTACCATCATTATTATCATTGTAGTTGTTATTGTTATCACTATTATCATTACCATTGATACTTTTTATCATCATCATCATCCTTATTATTATCATTATTTTAGCATTATCCTTATTATCATCATTATTTTTATATTGTTATACTACTGTTGTTGCCAGTAAGGCACGTGGTCATGTTGCAGAAGATATGGTCTGTCTCGCCTTCCTCTTCTCACCCTGCCTGCACATCCTGCCCCGCGGGTACTTCGGAGCCTGCGGCCGGCATCCTGCTGCCTGTCGTCGGTCTCTCAAGATGGCGGATGGGCGTCCTTCAGGATTTCTTTCCTGTCGGCGCCCGAGAGGGAGTGGGACCGTCTATGTTTGTGATTTTAATCTAAATGAATATTACGATGATTATAATAATCGTGTAAATAATTTCCATCATCTGTTATTAGATATGATAATTAGTAGTAGTATGAATGTAAACAAAACAAAAAAACAATAATAGAAAAAGATTTACGTTTACGTCACCCAGATTTCCGTATATATATATATACATTTTTTTTTTTTTTTTTTTTTTTTTTTTTTTACTCTCGGCGCGTACATGTCACCCGTATCCAACGGGCTAAAGCATCGAAAAAACGGAACATCGAAACAATAGAACCACAAAATACCCGAACAACAAAACAACAAAACATCGAAAAAAAATAGGATTTCCGAACACCACAACACCGAAACGCCGACACAACGGAGCAACGGACGATCGAACCACCGAGTTAACAGAATACCAATTCAAACGGAAAACCGTTACATCGGAAAATCAGACTAAAGAACCGAACGCCCGAGTGAGCCATCCACCGTATTTTGCTTGCCTGAGCATCCTCCTCCTTCAGTGGCCCTGTTGACTCTGTCGTGTTTACAAAACATGGCTCGGCTATGAATATATTGTGATATGGTTAAAACGTCTGTCACGCAATACATTAACCCACTCAGCCGACATGTTTAGAGGCTGTAAGTGTGATGGATATGTCTTTAAGGCACGAGTTCATGAGGCTGTCTTTTTTTTTTCATTTCTTGTGATGTTAATAAAAGTCCGGAGGTTGATGAAATCGTTTTTCTTTTTTTATAATGGTATTTTTTTTTTCTTTCTCCTGTTTTCATGATCTGTTGCGATATTGTACGAGGGTGTGGATGTATTTGTTTCTTGATGTTGTTGTTATTCCTCGTTCTTTCTTCCTTCTTTCTCTTTTTTTTCTCTCTTTTTTTTTACTTTTCTCTTTCTTTACTTCTCTCTCTCTCTCTTTCTCTCTCTCTCTCTCTCTCTCTCTCTCTCTCTCTATATATATATATATATATATATATATATATATATATATATATATATATATATATATATATCTTTCTATCTGTCACTCACTCACTCTCTATCTATCTATCTATCTATCTCCCTTGCTCTCACTCTCTCTTCCTACCACACTTTTATCAGATAATCCTATCATATTTCACGATTCA
>BOPN01000070.1:760334-762834 GCA_017312705.2 Penaeus japonicus
ATATAAGATAACAAGAGAACTTGAAAAAGCGTAAGACTAAACTTTTCCGTGTTGATAATATTCAAATGAAATAAAGATAATGTGGAATCAACGTCAAAATGATAAACAAAAGAAAGAAGTGTGTTTATTGCGTTACTTGTAACTGTTGTAGAATTATTTGCCTTCAGATGAACGATTAGCTGACCGAAAAAGGACGAACTATTAGCATTAACAGTGGAAGAGCAGTAGGAAAAAAATAAACGGTTTGCAATAATGGAATGTCATTCATTTTTTCATTTTTTTTCCTATCAAACATCAAGGTCTTAAAACCCAAGTGTTTCTGATGAACTGGCATTTCCACTCAACGATTAATTATGTAAATGAAGGGCTACGGTCTTTTCTTCTTTTTTTTTCTCTTTTTTTTTTTACTAAACAACAGAAAACTCTGAGAGGATTTATAATCAACACTGCAAAAAGTTCGAAGATCAGAAATAAAGTTCAGAAAAAGGCGCCTGTCTTTATAACAATACCAGTTGCACGTATAACAACACACACATAAATAAACGTGTACAGGAGCCTTAGAAAAAAGAAAAAGAAAAACAAGTTAGAATAACCATGAAAAAGACGCCGAAATGAATTGACATTTCCCGCTCTTCACCCGAGCATATTAACCGCAAATTTACCGCGGGAGATAAATCGCGCAAAGGGAACGAAAAAAAACGGTAATTAAAATCACTTCCCGGGAGCGCGCGCGTCGGCTCTCTTAACACTAATTTATGGCTTTACGATCCCTCCCTTATAAGCACCCAGGCGACATAGTGTGATGCGATGTTCAGAAACAGCGAGAGATTTACAAGAGTGCCGTAACAAGCCTGCGAGTTAAAAGAGGAAATCGGAGTGAAAACGAGGAGGTAATTCACTCGTTTGGCTTATAAGGCAACGAGTAATCAGGGCCACTTCAGGCGAGGGGGGGGGAGACCTCTTAGGCATCGAAGGCTCTTGAATCGATTGGGGAATTAGGGATTCGTCGCTTCGAATCCCATCACTGTCGAGGTGTTCCGTGGGTCCCCTTTGTGCCTGCCGGTCTGTTTATCATCCCCCTCCCCCTGCCACCCCCTCCTCCCCTTTCTCCCTTCTTCACGCCGTTCCTACTCGCCTCTTCCTCTCCCTCTTCCGTCTTTCCTAAGCCCTTTCGTCTATCTCTCCCCTCCCCTTCGCTTGCTTTCTATCTAATTTCCTAATCTCTCCTTCCTCTGTCTTCTTATCTTCTTCCTTTGCCCATCCAGGTGTCCTATCCTTCTTACCCCTTCCTTTCCTTTTCCCCCTTTCCCAAGCCCTCTTCCGCTCATATTATCTCCCTCTTAACTCTCTCGTTTATTATCTTCTCCCTTTTCCTTTTTTCTATCACCAACCTCCCTCTTTCTCTCCTGCTCCTCTCTGTCCCCTTCCCCCTTCCCCTCTCCTTTCCCTGTCACAACCCTTCTCCCTTATCCCTGCCCTTCTCCTCCCCCTTTATTTACCCCCCTTACCCCCCCCCCTTCCATTACATCTAAACGAACACCACATAAATCCCATATTTCCCTATCCCCCCCTCTCTCCATGCCCGAGGTACTTTCACCCTTCCGACACTCCGTCTTAAGTGTTATAATGGCGAAATGACTTACTCCCATCTGATTGGATATTCGGCGAAACCTCCCATCAAATTCTGCTGCGGTTGACATCTTCACATTTAAGTAGCAGTGTGAAGTTATTTGACGTTTTATGTGGCGTTCTGTCGTTGATGTGGAGGCGAGCGAAGTCTACGGAGGCCGGGCACCCAAGGACAAGGTATTAGGTTCTCAGTGTGTCATGTAATACGTACTTCCACACACGCTATCATGAGATACTCGGAGATATGTAACTATTTTATATCATCTGATGTATTAGAAGATATAATTACATCATATCCTAATTTCGGAATGTAACATCATATTATGACAATCATATTATAATAACATCATATTATGTAACATCATATCATATTAATAACATCATATTATATCATTGCAACATCATTTTATATTATCAAGTGCAACATTGCATGCCCACGCCCTGAGCCTGTTATGATCATGCATCAGATGTATCAAAGCTTGCATATGTCTATGCAGTAAGCCAGGGACGAAACTAAACTTGTTATCTTACGTTTTCTATGCTTTAGGAAGTGACTCCTTTAATTAAGGCTTGTATTGACGATTTATTCTGTGACGAGAAAGTTTTCGTCATATGAATTCCCTTTTTTTCTCTCTCTTTT
The DNA here is from genome assembly GCA_017312705.2 of Penaeus japonicus. Taxonomy (NCBI): domain Eukaryota; kingdom Metazoa; phylum Arthropoda; class Malacostraca; order Decapoda; family Penaeidae; genus Penaeus; species Penaeus japonicus. The sequence continues at coordinate 762,604 of BOPN01000070.1, forward strand.
TTGGAAGATGAGGAAAAAGAAGTATGAGAGAGAGAAAGATAGAGATATATGTGTGAGGGAAATTATTTATGTGTGTGTTTGAAGAGGAGATGGAGATAGAGAGGAGGGAGGGAGAGAGAGAGAGTTAGAAAGAGAGAGAGAGAGAGAGGAAGAAAAAGAGAGAAAGGAGGGACGGAGAGAGAAAGACAAACAGACAGAAACAGAGTGAGGCTTAGACAGAAAGTAACAAAG
>BOPN01000070.1:775334-782834 GCA_017312705.2 Penaeus japonicus
ATCCATACCTTTGGAAAGGGGATGGGGGGATTTGAATATCTTGTGTCATTGCTGTGGTCTTCTTGTTGTGTACTTGCACTTGGAAAGCATTCACTTGTTTTTGAGAGTAGACCAAGAGGGGGGAGGGGGGTAGAGAGAGAGAGAGATATAGATATAGATATAGATATATATATATATATATATATATATATATAGAGAGAGAGAGAGAGAGAGAGAGAGAGAGAGAGAGAGAGAGAGAGAGAGAGAGAGAGAGAGAGAGAGAGAGAGAGAGAGAGAGAGAGAGAGAGAGAGAGAGAGAGAGTGAGTGAGTGAGTGAGTGAGTGAGTGAGTGAGTGAGTGAGTGAGTGAGTGAGTGAGTGAGTGAGTGTGTGTGTGTGTGTGTGTGTGTGTGTGTGTGTGTGTGTGTGTGTGTGTGTGTGTGTGTGTGTGCACACACATGCAAGTGTACATATGAATGTATGTGAATGTGTATGCATATTTGTGGTGAGTTTGCATATGTGCATGCATACACATGTACATGTGAGAGTGCATGAGTGAGTGCATATATTTATGCTTGCAGGTGTACCTGAAGGTGTGCATGCGTTTGTTTGTTGCAAAAATGACTAGAGTGTGTGAATGTGTGTGTGACTGTGTCTTAGTTTGTTTGCTAAAAGCATGTGAATGGATGAGCAAGTGGTAATGTGTAGGTGTGCATCCTGTTACAAATGCATATGTATATCTTAGTGTTGATCCATGTATCCCCACATGCATATATCTGTGAGTTTGAGTTTGTATGTAAATGTCTTTGGGAATTAATATACATCTGTATGTGCATGTCCCAATTTACAAATTATTTATAGAATTGACAGAATTTTGTAATTGAGAGCCTATGTGTACACATGCTTTATCAGCCAACAATAGCATTTGCCCTTAATCACTGCAAAATATACATCAGCAATATAACAAGACATTATAATGTGCATCTATATATTTGATTCGAAATTCCAGCTTATCAAAGATTCAATCACCATTTAAAAAAATATCAATAACAATAAAATTTAATTAAATTAACACGAAAATGAAAACCAAAAAGACAGTAAGATTCTCCAGCCAATGGCATCACGATCGCCAAGAGTTCCCACGCCGCTGCTGTTGTTTATGAAAAGCACCGTTTTTTTGGCCGCATCGTTTTCACTTCTTTTTCTTGCCCTTCCTCTTGCGCATGTCCGGCATCTGCTGGCCACCAGACTGGCTGCTGCCCGAGGTGTAGTTCTTGCCAAATTTCTCCTTGCACAGGTTGTTAAAGAATTCTTCCAGGTCTGGATCACTGGATAGGGAAAAAAATAAGATCATTACTGAATGAGGAAGATGAAGAAGGAGAAAAAGAAGAACTACAACAACAATAACAAGACAAGCTTAAGTCTGATACAGTATATGAAACCATGAATGATTACCAAAAATAATGAGTTGGAGACCTATGCAAAATGATTACAAGAGTCAAGGCATATAAAAAGACCTTGCTTTAATTGAATATTCTATTCCATCATTTTTAAAAAAATAAGTAGGAACCTGAACTTTGGAAGACAGTCTTTAATTCATTCATGAAGGGGCTTATATTTGCATAATGCCCTGCCAATTGGATAGCAAGTGTGCAGTGACTAAGCTTGAGAAGTGGAAAGTAAAATGTTTCCCTGTTACCAGATAAAGATGTAAGAAAAAACAATGGTTAAGATGTAAGAAAAAAACTTGGTTTAAGAAATACTAACAACTTATGTTTTTTATTCTTTCAATGGGAAGGAAGGCAGTTAACCCTTTCCCGACGGGGCACACACTACGCGAAAACCCCTATGCCGGGCGATTGCAATATTGCATTGTAATCGTCACACTGGCATGACGCCCCGGCATTGGGAATTTAGCTGTGTCACACAAGTTTGACGCACCGTCGTCATTGGGTTGACAATGAGGATCCTCAAAAAACACATTAACTCTAAAAAAAAATCCAGGCCTTTTCCTGTAGGGTTGGTACCTTTCATACATTTGTTTTTTTTTCTCTTTTTTCAAAATACAAGCTAGTTATTCCTTCCATTATGTAACAAATGCATTATATAAAATTTCAATTAGTATCGCTTTGCTAATATATCATATAAATTCATATATGAAACCAAAAGTCTTAAAAAATGACAGAAAATATAATATCGTAATATGCCCAGACCATACCAGATATATGGCCCATCTAAAAAGAGTTAACATAAAAAACATAAAAGAGAAAAATGTAAGACAATCAATTGTAAAATGATGGCCCTTTTGAAGGCAGGCTGTCCACTTAAATAAGCCAGAAATTCATATTTATGGAGTACATTCTTAACCCGATCATGATGGGGTGTTTGGCTCTGCCTGGTCTTAATACCAGGGTATTTCAAGTATGCAGGCTTAACACCTTCAGGTATCCACCCGGCATGCTAGACTTACAAAAAGCCATGACGTCATATCACATCCCTGGCAGCAAGTGCCTCCACCACATGGCATGACATCACGTCTCCTGATGTTACCGGGTTAATATTCAGCAAAAATAGGTAAACTGTCTATAAGCACTTAGCACTTACTTACAAAAAGAAAAGAAAATGAAAAAGCATAACTATAATAAAATTCTTACAAGGATAATGCTACAATCAAAACGTGAACTTCAGGTGATCATATCATCACTTCTCTCTGCATTACGGAAAATAGTGAAAAGAGTCTTATCCTTACGTAACCCTATAATTCCGGCCATGCAATAATACCCCCCCGTCATCCAATATACTTCACAAATCTGAGGTTAAAATGAGATCACCACAAACCTAGGGAACTCTGGGGTATTCCTCTTAGAAGGGGGGTTTTTCTTCCCTGATACGATTCGGTACTGGACGCTGTGGGTGTTTGCTTGGAGGTGCTTCAAGTTCTCACTTTGACACGCTGCCCACTCGCTGATGTCGTACACAGCACCCTCCATGCAGGCAAAGTACCTCCATCGTAGGCCTAGCATAGTGCTTTCTGCCCATATGTCACCCTGCAAAACCATGTAAAGGGATGAAGATTTGGATAAATAAATGTAATATATAAGAAAAAGAGGATAGCAATGTCTTCGGGGTTTAGTAGGAGTGTGCCGGACCAGTGAAGTCTATCAGCATTTATTCAACTGCTTGCTGATTGATGTTAGACAAAATAATATACAAAATTTAACAACCCCCCCCCCTTTACATCTACACATAATATACTTGTTAAAGCAGCCTCTAGTTAGTTTGTAATGCTTCTCTAAGGCTATATTCTGTACAGACATTAAAGATGGCACTCCACTCTTTTATAACAGATAACATCAAACCAACAAAAAAAATCATAAACGTATCTATTCTCTTGTGATGGAAAAATCCTTGTGTGTAATTTAATACGAGAACTGTAAAACATTAGGTTGCAAGAATAGCATTTTACTTGAGTGGGATAAACATTTTGTAACATCGAGGCCAAAGGGTGAAGGTATTCTGTACCTGTGTATTTTTAAACTCTAGGGTAAGCATATAATTATATAAATTTACAACCTGAAGCCAAAATGTATTACACAATTCCTTTTATCTACACTAATTCAATCTACACACAAAATGAGTTGTGTTTTTACACCTAAGAATGAGATAGTTCAGTATATGCATCCATTTAGGGTTAAATGTATGAAAGTGTAACCTAATAAAATTTATTAAAATAATTTAGGCTAGAATATAATATACCATAATAGTCCTTCATACTTGAAATAATTAAATGATCATCCTTCAATGGAACTTATCTTGACAATCTTGAAAAGCAAAAACAAACACACACACAAATCTTCATGATTATTATGTTTCTTTCTTTCTTTTAGATAACAGTTCCTAGAAAAAGTATTTTTTACTGTTAGGTTTACAGTATCAAAAATGCTACTTAAACTCTATTTATTTACTTAATAACAATAAATCACTCCTCCCTAAAAAAGAAAAAGAAGAAGAAAAAACATAAAATCAAGTTTCTCAACAGCTTCCTTTGCAGTCAATTGCAAATGCAGTACAATATCAACACAAAATCTTTCCTGGAAGTCTTTCATATCACTGACACTTGCAAAACAAAATGAACATGGCACTGGTATTTTTCATTTCTCATAAAATCGACAAAGAAAGTAATTTGTTAAGGTTATAATTCTCCATACCAGATCCATTCCAACGCAGAGTACCTCCCACGATAACCTCCTCCCAATCTCCATAACTATCAAAAGTCCAAGAATCCTTAAATCAGTTAAGGGAAAAAAACTTCTTGTCACACCTACAAAGCCCCCCCCTTCCCCCCCTTCCCCTTACTCAGACTGAGTCATCTCACCTCCCTTGCAGCATGGTGTATCTGGCATTCCGCGCAGTGTCTTGCCGCATATATAGGTTTGGTTAACTTGGTGCGTCGATGCCTCTTGTTACAGTTGGTGCAGCGTATGGTGTTCGCAGCTTCGTCGAGCTTTTCCTGGAGTCGCGTTAAGAGCGATGCCAGCTCCCCCCACGCGCCTTCTAACTGAACTTCTGCTAAACTAGCATTATATTCTCGTCGGCGGTCCTGTCAAAACCAAGAGGTGGATTGTACTATCCGGGTTAAACTTACGGTAATAAAAGGAAATGTTTGATAACTGTCAAGCACAAATGTCTAATTCCAGAGTCATTGGAAGGAGAAGGAGGAGGAGGAGGAGGAGGAGGAGGAGGAGGAGGAGGAGGAGGAGGATGAGGATGAGGAGGAGGAGGAGTTGGAGGAAGATCAGAGAAAAAGCTCTTACCGGCTCCCCTATAATTTCGAATGCATGCGCCAGAATCTTGAAGGCTTCCTCTGCTCCAGGCTGCTTGTTCTTATCTGGGTGCACCAGAAACGCTTGTCGCTTATAGTACTTCTTGATATCCTCGTCCGTGCAGTCTTGTGTCACCCCAAGGATGTTGTACGGGTCTTTCCCTTTGCAGGCTAGGAGTCGCTTCATGGCCTCCTCTCCAGTCGTCGGGAGTGAGATATTGCATTCAAGGCCTTTTGAAACTTTCTTTTCCTTTCCTGGAGGGAGGATAGAGAGAAAATTGGATAGATGGTAAGTATCTTTAGTATTTGGATTGAATAAATTTTGAGGCAGATCTACAATCTAATACATACCTACCAGTAATCCTCAAGACCATTCACCTTTTGGTCAAAGTGATCAGGCTGGGCAAATTGTTTGGGCTAACCTCAGACACTTAATTTGTTTCCAAGACACTATATACAGCCAAGACAGACACAGTTACAGAGCCCTGCTTCTCAAACAAAATACATACAGATATAATTAGATTAATTTGTCCTTTGGTACTTTCATCTCTTAATTTCATTTCTATCTTGGTCTCAACGGCAGAAATTATGATTAATATTTCTTTTTTATCCATAATCCCTCACCCATTCAACTGCACATTCAACATCATACTTTGTTGGGTTCAGAGTAATATGCCTGTCAGCTCTATGTTCCTTAACAGTGACCAATTCTTGAGATAATTGAAATGGACACAAAAACAGATTTGCCAATTTATATTTCATAAATCTTTAATTTCCTTTCACAAAATTTCCCACAGTTGAATAGTATCTGTATATGATTTTTAAAAATATTATAGTTGTACAAATTCTAGCCTACTAACATTTAGAGACAGTCACTTTTTCAATGAGTGATTATTCCAGTTGTAGGCTGTTCTTTTTCTCACACCACTGTTTCACTTTTTAGATCTAGCCCTGGTACATGAACCTTTTCTCCAAGTATTTGTTACACTCCCCTGGTCTAAATCCATCTAGGGTGGCTTCAGATATGATTGGCAACATATAATATAACTGACTGTTACCCTTAGGTTCATGTGTCTCAGCCAAAGAGTTCAACAAGCAGGATATCTTGATTCCTAAATAATTATTGGCCAAAATACACAATAATAGAAAAGACCTCAGTATTTACAAAATATTTTCCTTTTAAAAATTGTCTTTTTAAACACTACACTATCCCCAATGTGTAGTGTTTATCCTTGGTCTCAAATAAACCTATATTCCATAATTTGAAGTTTTAGGTTAATAATATTTGTTTAAAAATAAATTTAAAATAAATACTTAAATGCTTTCAACTCTATGGCCCTAGGTGATGTGATATCATGTCATGCAAATATTTCACTCCTGCTAGATGACACGCCAGGAGAGATCTCGTGTTTAGTCACAAGACGCACTTGTTATCAGCAGGAGTGTCATTACACAAATATAAGCCCCGGCACGAATGGGTTAATATTATTCTTATTGATGTTATAACTGCACAATTACATCTAAAAAAAATCTTAGATTATGCAATATGAGCTATTCCCTTCCCCCTCCCACCTCCCCCTTCCCCCTAAAAATAAAGCAAAATTCTGGTTAATGACCTCTTCAATCCCATAATACCCTGAAGTGTGCCTAGGACTACTAAATTGTTAATAATCCCTGACATGCATTTGGTTCCAGAATTAGATAAGGCTGGTATAATTTCAACTTCACCCTTGTCCATACCCTCTCTCTCTCTCACCTGACATTCTCGTATGCTCCTTGTCTGAGTTCCAGAAGACGTTGGTCCATTTAGTCCAGTAGTATCTGCCATTGAGCATGAGCCAGGCCCATGTCTCCTTGAGTCTGGCCCAGACCACCGTCATAAGGTGGAGGGAGAGGCGGGAGCTCATGACCATGACGTCAGCTGAGAGGGTGCCCAGCCATAGGACAGCCTGCAGCGCAAGGCCTACCCACTGCACCACCACAGCCCAACTCGCCACTACAAGTTCTGAGGAGAGAAGAGGAGGAGAGGGTGTTATTGTGAGCCTCTCAATTGAGAGTAAAGGGGAACAGGATAAGTTATAAGGATGAGATAGCGTATAAAGATCTCTCCAGCTTCACTTTATATTAGTTTATGGCATAATTATCAGATTCATGAGATGGTCAATGCAATATGGAGATTCTCTTGAAAACTGAAAACATTTCAACCTTGTACTGCTTACATTTCTAATGACTGTTCAGTCCAAGTACACAATAAATGATCCTCACCCTAGACAAATCCTTCCTTACCTGAATGCGTAAACGATGTTCCTTTTCGCCTCCTCTGTGCTCCCCTTTTCGACTGGTTCTCTCGATTTCTCTCAAACCTCTCGTGATTATTCGGCACTTGTTTTCGTCCACTTGGCCTGCCGCCGTTGCTGTTGCTGTTACTGTTGCTATTGCTATTGCTGTTGCTGTTACTGTTACTGTTGCTGTTGCTATTGCTGCTGTTGCTTGCACTATGCTCTGCTGTTCGAAGATATATGATGAAGTTTTAATAAAATGTAAGCAAGTCTATTAATCACTGAACCTCTATGCCAATATAAAAGAGGATAACAAAATCACGAAAACTTCACACAAAAAAATCTATCCTAACAGTCTCCCTCTCTAGCTACAGCCAACAGATGCATTAATCCATCAAAAAAGAGAGAAAAATATCCCAAA